>JBBPNA010000402.1:0-23378 GCA_038090555.1 Boletus subcaerulescens | reverse complement strand
ACCCTAGAGTAGAGACATACAGGTACAAACAATACCTGAACACTATATAGAGGAGAGCTCACTCTGTATCGCTCTCCTCAGTTCTTATACTCTCTCTTATACAAGCATCTCCTCTTTGCTTCTATAATAACTCCTCCGCTCCTCAAGCTAGCATCCTCTATCCTCAGACCTAGTGAGTACCTCCCACTAGGCACATACCTTCCTCTTGTCACTTGCAATACGCTTGTGGCACCTACTGTCCTCACAGTAGAGACAAACGGAGTACCGCGCACTTCGTTAATGCAGGCGAATATCTTGGACTCATAGGAGAGTATCCCGGCGATGTCAAATTTAACGCGGGGGACGTCGGTGAGTATGTCAGTGACATCGGTGCCTTGCCTCAGTTGTAGAATGGCAATGATGCGTACAGCAATGTCCCAAAGGGTGATGTGGCACCACCAAACGGCGATTGGGGAACATATGGAGATGTGGGGGAGTATGCATTTGGAGAGCTGGGACTATAACCTGGTCCAGCAGGCGACATTCCACCCGCACCAAGTGGACTCTACCCATATCCAAGGAAGGAGATTCAACTTGCAGCATCTTCACCACCTTGAACAGCGAGCGGTGAGAATGCGGCCAACTTCAAGTTGCCTTTAAACACAGTCTCGGACCATGCAGGGGAGTTGGTATCATATGGCGTCCAAGTCATTGCCACTTGTCCTGGTGTTATACCACTGTCTGACTGAAATCCTTTTTTTTTCTGCAATGTTTACACCAATGTTATCAGAGGCGGGGGGGCTGTCATTCCGTTTGCTTGTCCATCGGGCACCCCTCTCCGAGGATCAGGGTCGGGTGCCAGTCCCAAGATGGGAGCTGATCAGCTACAGTACGAGTAGGGACGGGTAGAGTAGGTGGGGGGTAGGAAGCGGTTTCGAGCCGGCGAAAGCTCTTGTCAGGGGGCTACCCCTACCCCTACCGCCTTACCTTCCAAATCCGTTTAGGGTACCAGCTACCAGTCTTAGGTGCTACCGGAGGAGTTGATCTTCTCCTGCTAAGAGGAGCCACAGAGGCGCTAAGGCGTGTGGAATGATGCGACCTCAGGTAGACTGGTTGCGATTGGGAGCTTGTACGAGTGGGTGGGTGGGAGCTTCCAGCCAAGGGGTTCAACCCCAGATATACTGGTACAGGGACCAGATCTCCCACAGGTGACACGAGCTGTTGGGGCCTTTCAGACTCCCTCCAGCGTTTGATTGCTGCCATGCGGTCCCCACGGCTCACACATGTGGCCGTGGGATCGCTCTTTGCCATCCAGTAGATTGGATTTGGTAAGCGACACGGACTCGATACTAGGGCTTACTGTTGTCTGTCACTCTTTCAAAGAGCACCGCTGTCCCCCCTTGCTCTACCGCTCGAGTGAAGTTGAGGGCAGCATCTTCCTGCTCCTCAACTTCCCCAACGATGAGCATTTCGTCTATGTTTGAGAGAGAACGATGTGGGACTACATCACGAGATGGCCAGTTAGAAATGTACAAGCTCTCCAGACAAGGGAAATGACGCACTGTGTACTACACAAGCCCTTACCTTCACTTCTCACAGTGAGATATTCGATCATCGTTTGCCTGTGTGGTTGGCGGGCAATGCCTGTCAGTGTGCGGATGGAAGTCATGGCGCGCCACTATAGATAGAGGAGAGAGAAACGGGTTGCTGTGTGAAAGCCCCCTTCCACATTTTATCTGCAATCTCTGGCTGTATCGGTGGTGCTCATATTCGGCATCTCACAATGAGAGTCGGACATCGCAAACCGAATGTGGAGACCGAATGTGGATGGACAGATATGATCTCGAGAGTTGATTGAACAGCGTGTTTCCCGAGTTCCTCAAAGAGCTTTGCGTCGTGATTGAGCCTTTCTTGAGCGTCCTGGTGATCAGAGGTAACAAACATGTGCACACAAAGAAAACGCAGCCCATAGCACTGAGTGTTTGTTTAGTGCCTTGTGGGCCCAGACGCACACCCAGCCCTCCACAGAAAGATTTTCCAATAGATAGATGACTCCGTAGACACATCGTACCAAGTGTTTGTTTCCTGAGACCTCCAGTTTTATGCAAGCTGTGTCATTGTTTGTCACAGGCTCGACATCATAGAGGGCGACGTGGGGTTCAGTGGAGTAAGGCTCCTTGAAAATGGCTCCATTCGCGAACAGAAAGTCATCAAGAGAATTTCGAGGGTGATGTTTGGGTTTGAAAAGAGTGTCGGGAAATGACGGTGTGATGAGCAAGGGAGTTGCGAATAATTGCCACTGCCCAAAAGCGACAAGGTGATATCTTGAGCGAGGTTGACCTAAGAGGGGCCCAGCGTGGTACATTGAGCATCCCGTACCTGTTCCCACTTACGGATGCTGAAACACAATGCGTGAGAGCCAATCCAGTGTGGAAGAACCCAACTCCCTCAACTGTCAGCTGATCTTGGCTAACATAAACCAGGGGAGGTCTTTGGAAAGGCATGCAGAAGTCTTCTCGTTTGCAAGGTGACACGTGAAGAACAATGTGAATTGCTCATAGGAACCATGTCGGAGCATAGACTGATCAAATGAGGTCTGAATAATAACTCTGATAGGGAGTCACAGGGAAAAGCAACTTTGAGTTGTTCCAGACATCATCCATTACACGTTTTGCAGTGCAAACGATGTCAGCATGGCGACCGACACTTCTCAAGTGCCAGTAAGCAACTGGGTAATATAGCACAAATGGGCAGTGTCTCCCAGGATCCTTTGCCTTGATCCAAAGTCTGAGTCTGAATGATGAGGGTGGTGGTCTTTGGCGCTCTACAATTGTATGCTTGAGTCAATCCAGTGGCGAGTTCTGTTAAAATCTGGGTATTTGCTTTCTGCTCTTCTATTCCATAACCCAGATTCTAGACCTATTACATCAATGGTCCAGACCTTTGGACAATAGGTCCGAGTACACTATCACATATTACTCATCATATGACATCATAGATAACCGCCATTATTGCTATTGGCTATAGATAGGACTTTTATCATTCGTGATACGATATGACTCATTCCTATCTCTTATCTTTACCTACCCTAGAGTAGAGGCATACAGGTACAAATAATACCTGAACACTATATAGAGGAGAGCTCACTCTGTATCGCTCTCCTCAGTTCTTATACTCTCTCTTATACAAGCATTTCCTCTTTGCTTCTATAAACATCTCCGCTCCTCAAGCTAGCAATCTCTATCCTCAGACCTAGTGAGTACCTTCCACTAGGCACATACCTTCCTCTTGTCACTTGCAATACGCTTGTGGCACCTACTGTCTTCACAGTAGAGACAAATGGAGTACCACGCACTTCGTTAAGTTCTGCAATGTGTTCATGGCCCGCAAGTGCCTTGGCCGATTCCATGGCATGAGGAATCTGTCGCTGCCCACCTTGATGCCCTCCTTGTCGCATTGCAGGTTCCTTGTGTACACACAGAGGACACGACACAATCGAATGTAGATCCAGCAGTCCTCATGGTAAATGTTGGGAATGGCGTACGAGGCCAGGTCATCGCATTCATGGACTTGGTGGTGCGAGGTGTGTACACATGCAAGTGAACCTTGTTGCTCAATAGCAAGTGCTTGACTTCGTAGGGCTCAAATGACGAGTATCGCTGTGAGCTCTTTTCCATGAGGCGACCCACATCACAGGGTGCAAGTAGTCATCTCTCTTGCTTGGCGACTTGACAGTCCTCTCAAAGTCCATTGTTGCCAGTACATTTGGACTCCAAACGTGCACCTCCTCGAATCCTGCAGGTGACTCAAAAGCTGGAGGAAGAGCCTTGGTATTCGGAGGAACAACGCCTGTCTTGGCAAAGATAACAAGATCTGGATGGACCGAATGTGTTGGTGGCACCTTTGAAGGATGTTCTACTTGTCGTTCACGTTCAGCTTCGTGAACGATCTCCCGCTCATGTTCCTTATCCATGTTCAGAGCACTGAGTGATTGAGCACCGAGCTCATTGCAGTGCCGACGAATCTCAGGACTGGCCAGAAAGGTGGAATCTGAGGGTTTGCACAGCCTGTAATGATCTTCCAACCTCTTGGCTTCCGACTGGAGCTACTCGTCCGATAGTTCCTCCGAGGACAGTTCACCTCCATAGAAGCCAGTCCAAACAGCATATCGGGACATTTGATCAGTGAGGCACTCGCTGCTGAATGTCTTCCCAAGTCTTTCTGATAGTTGACTGCAAGATGTCCATTCCACTTCGTGCTCAGGTATCGACTGCATGATATCGACAGCAGCGTCGAGGTCATCCAGCTGCAGTGACAGTTCAAAATTGTGATCTGGGTCGCTGGTCACTGGCGTCGCGATCTCCTTGAGGTCTTTGACACCATGTCATACGAAAAGATGGTTATATCAAGATCTGGGTGAAAGAGCTACCCTGGCCATCTAGGAACCAAGCCACCTTGTTGAGTTGTGCCTTGGGTAGCATCGGCAAGATCTCGGCGGAAGCTTCCATGTCTCTCAATTGTGTGCTGGTATGTGGCCGAGGATGTACATCACTGCAAAAGGGGAAATCACTAGGAGAAAAAAAATGACAAAGTAGAATGTACGTGGTCCGATGGAATGATGGTGTAGGATTCATTGCTGACAAAGTAGTTGGCCCGGTTGGCCGTTGTTTTATAGACAATCTTGCAAGTCGTGGTGCTACAGGTGGCATTAGATGACCATACAATGAATCATATAAATCACTCATGCTTGTTCTTCAATACCCTCATCTGTAACCTCAACACCCTATTCGAGTTTTGCATCATATGCATCCCAGACAAATAAACCTTGATGTTTGTCAGTAAAGGGCTCCCCACTTGACAAGACACAAGAACACATGTTTTTAGTGTCAACGTCTATCCATCTGACAGTATGGGTGAGATCTATGTCGGAAGTGGTCCAGAACCGGGATACCTGGTTCCAATTGTAGATTAATAGGTACCGTGTTTCTAACCAGTAAGAAGTTCATTTTGCATCTCCATTTCTCGTTCATACATCTCAACCCCCTTTTTTTTGGCAGAACCTGCCCTGGATGTGTGTACAGAACCACTGACACCTTCACCACTGCCCGTGAAACGGGTGATGAAACCCCTTTCACAATCGCAGTCGTCATCGATCTTGGCTTGATGGGTGCCGACGGTCTCAGCACAAACATTGGTCCATACAGAGGCGAAGCGAACCCGCTCGGCCCTAACGATCTCAACACGATCCAGAGTCTAATCGAGAACAAGGAGTACGCTCTTCTTTCAACTCATCTGCCCTCGCTCATCCATCCCTTACCCAGTACTTACGAATTCACCCCTCACTTTGGTGATATTGCCTACTCAGACTACTTCATCAAAGAGAGCTGGGAAGGCTACTTCGGCAACAACAGCCTTATCCCAAACATGACGAGCGTCGTTGAAGGCTACAATGTCTTGCTCGAACAATACTGTGACCAGATCTTCATCGTCAGCGCACGCCTTGGCCCACTTGTAAGAGACACCGACGGCAACATCATGAGAGTTCGGGTCTTGTCCTCGAGTTGCTTGGGACCATTCCATTTCTTCCAGACCCATCTACAAAGCGCTGAGAGTGATGTACGGAGGAACGAGTAATCATAGGGTGGTGGACCTTCCAAGCCAAAGCGTGGGACCGTCGCAAAGGGTACAAACACGGGGACCAGCCTGGTCACTGAATGTTCGAACCTCGGGGACGTATACGGTTGAACAGTTGATCACGGGCGAGCGCGTCTCGAGCTTGAACGATGTTTGAGGAGGATTGTTAGGTCCACGGGAAGGTGGTGGATGGGAGGAATTCCGGGCAGTGGTCCACGACAGACGCGCAACTCGGGCGATCAGGTGGACGAAGTGATTGATCACGTGATACAAGGTGCGCGTGCTGGCTGACTCTGAAATTGCTGATCCCTATTTACTAAACTTAAAGCCTCACCGCGTCTTGTCTCCACTCCACTCCCTGGTGTCGAACACTAGAGAGTGTCTCCTCGCTGTCCGTGGTTTACCGCAGACAGCCTCTCCTCCGAGTCGTTGCTACCCGTGGTTTACCACAGGCAGTGCCTCAAGCTGCGACATCCCTGGTGTCTTACATCGGGAAGTATCCTCTTCTTGAGCTGTCGCGTCGTCCTTGACAACAACGCTACCCTCGACTCATCGTAAGTCGTTCATTTGTTCAGTGCTCCCGTCGCTCGCCGACATTGAGCGCGAGACATTGTCTGACCTTGTCTGACGTACATTTAAGGCATCCGCTTTCTCGTCCTATCTCCCGCAATTCCTTGTCGTCCGCGTCATCTGCCTCATCTGTGTTTACACCGACGAGTCTCCCCTTCCAATCAGCGCTCAATCCACACGCAAACTCCCCTTCGTCCCTTCCCTCTGCACTGCTGCGCATACGGTGAGCATGAACCGTCTTGGATCCTATCAGATTTATTCACTGTTTCATCCTCAGCTCCCGAAATGTACACTTTTTTCAACTCTCAGTCGGGGGAGGTTTTCACCTCACCCAATACAATGGAACCACCTCCCACGGTCATCCTCAATCGCGTCTCCGGATCGAAAGATCTAGCAATGAACACCAGGAAGATACGCTGGATGCATCCTCATTGTCCACAGCTTCCGTATGCTCCCCGACGCTTTCTGCACACTGGACCGCTGTTCAGCTGCCTCCACTACTTCAAGCACATTCCAGTCGTTCCCTCAGACGGGTCGTTCACCATTCGCGCCGATGTTGTTGCGAAGTGGCTCGAGCTGGACAAACTCCTCACGGAAGTGCTCAAAGCTCTCCCCATCAGCGTTCCTCCCGATGTCATACTCCGTCCCGTACCTTCCGAAATGGTGTATATGGCCACGTTTCAAATGGAGGATGATGCTTGCGCTGCCGGGGTGCGTACATTGTATGCATTCCAGCACCTTAGTACGCTGTGTTCGTGGGCGATGGCGTCAAACGCGGGGGATTCCAAGGACCCCGCTTGGGTCCAAGTTCTTCTCTCCAAAAAGATTTCGCCCTCCCTGGTTGAGATCCTTCGAATTTCTGAGCTCGCCAGATTTTCGCATTTGGATCCAAAAGTAGGCACCGTCGTGGATGTTACCGACGAAGCTTGCTTGCCATACGTTCGTCCTATGGCCAAAGCGTCCTGGATCGATCAGCTGGTGCGTGACCTTGGCATACCCAACATGCCGAGAAATGCTGAGGAAGAGACGACAGGTTAGCGAACAATCTAGGGGGTCGATATAAGCGTGCAGTTGGCCTGGCGATACAGATCAGTGTGGGCAACATGGGAGGGGCGATCGCAAGTAACATCTATGGCACTCGGAACGAACCGCGTTACCTGCTTGGACGTAGGTCGTTTTGAGTGCATGCGCGGATGAGCTCACTGACGTTTCACTCTCAGATGGTTTGGAGATCATGTTCCTCGGCATAGGCATCGTGACGTTACCTTATTGCGTACCAGCGGATCAACACAAAGAGATATCTCGCCAAACCGCCGGAACACGATTCGGAAGAACAGGATGGGCAAAAGGGAGGAGAGATAGCATTCATGGGCGATCGAAGGGCAAGTTTCAGGTACACGATTTGAGACATGCATTGGTCACTTTGCAATGTCGATCAGAGTATGCAATGCTGGTCTCTCGGAGAATGCTCTACCACTCGGCGTCGTTGATCTAATCCCCTGGCATCGAACGATGTCTTAGCCTAGAATCCAGATAAAGTAGAGCTCTGAGTCACCACAAGCGCATCAGCATAGATAGCTGTGCCTGTAGTTGTACACGCAATGATCCTCTTCTGCCGCAAAATTGTCATAGTCGATCTAGTGAACTCTTGCTTGATCGCTTCCTGAAGCGTATTGTACGACCTGCCAAGACGGCATATCGATTCTAAATCTTTAGCGATGAACTCCTGTCACCACGTGTTCAGCAGCTGCTGGCGGGTAGAGCGGTCCATACCCCAAATTCAAGCTGACGCTTGAGCATGAGGTTCGCCACTCAGCACTCCAGCGTTCCGACCACGCATCCACCGCGAGAAGAGATACCCCCTATCAACGACGACTTGTCCATTAATTCCGCCCAACGCGCGTCATTCCATCTTGTGTCTCCCACGGCACGTAGAACGCTTCGGAATACTTGGGGTGTTTAAGCTCTAGATGCGTCATCAAGTTCCAATCGTCGACATCTAGCAACGTTCGGAAGTGAGTGTCGAGCTTGTCTTCATGATAGGAAGCAACGCGTTTCAGCTTGTCGATCTCATCCCAGTCATACCGAATGCGTCCCCGTGGTTGATTGTGGAGAGACAGATGCTCCATCGACTTGTTCTTGTTTGACCGGCGGCCGCCGAGGCGGACAATAGATTCGGAAGGGATATCGTACTCGAGAAGATCACCAAGGAACTGATCTAGTGCATGGTTGGTATAGCAGACGACAAGGATGGTTTGAGCGGTTTCATCATGTATTGCTTTTGCCAGAAGGGCACCTATAAACGACTTGCCGGTGCCTACAGAAAATGAGATAGCTTCAAGTAATGGAGAGACCATGTTCACCAGGTGGCCCTTGGATCAACGATACACGTTGCCGGAGTCCTGCAACCAGCGATTTCACCTGAGACTCGTCAAGACTGACGCATTTAGGGAGGTCCAAAAGGCGATCTAGCTCGATGGAAGGGTTTGAGCTGAGTACATTAGTGATGCGCGACAAGGCCATCCTGCTATGACAGGGCTCGAGTTGCGAATCTGGACTCCAAAACAGGATCTCTTTCGCGAGCGGAACAGTTCGTTTATTCACGGCAGAGAGCACCGGCTCGAATGCAAACGTCGCGGTATCAATTTGGATGCGTTGTACGTCCTGGGCCATTCGAAAAGAGGTCAGGGTCTTCCTGACGTTGACGTCCCCATCCAGCTGAAGGACTATGAGAGGAGGGTTGCAAGCTAGAAGTTCCTCCATGCGGTTCACCGTCCCAAAGCTGACGATATCTTGACCAGAAGCGAGACAAACGAGGGACTGATGCCTCAGAATCTTCGAGCCCCATGAGTCTCGTTTAAGGAAATGTAGCCGACGTTCCTCATCCTTCATATCCTTGAACTCTCCCAGAAGGCGTTACCACATCGTAGTTTGATGGCCCAGCGAGCCTTCCGATTGTCCATGCCAGTATAGATCCCGACCATGGTAACGCCGTGGACACGGAGACCGGGATGCTTTTGATTTTGTAGGGCAGCGTGTACCCCTTTGCGGATATCGGATACTAGCATGTCCTCACGGAGCATGCGGAAAGTATTGTCCAAGTAAACCTTGACTGGCGTCCACCGTTGAAAAGCAAAGCCCACGATTGAGCTTGAAACGATGTGGTGATGCCAACATCAAATGTAACTAGCTTGTTGGGGAGCGGGAAAAGGATTCGATGGTGCACAGAGTCGACGAGAGCGTAGGCAATCGCAAGCCAAAGTTGTTCTCAATGACGAAAGAAATTTGTCAGTTGTGGTGATGGCGTACTAAAATACGCTGTAACGTGAGGAATGGGCATCGGAAGGGAGAGGTTTTGCGTGCCAAATGAGGCTTGTTGACAAATCTAGAGTAGCAGATTGAGCGACCTCGAGTACAGCAAGTACTGGAATAGCGTCCACTGCATCAATCAGAAGTTCCGACCTCTGCATGAGAGGGATGCAACCCACCATATGGACATCACAACGCGATGGTGTCATGCAGCTTCAAGCAGCGCCGATCAGCAAGACAAACTCCACCATTCACAGTATCTTGGATTCTATGACGTAAAACGGGCCTAGTCCATCAGGAAGGTGTTCGACCGTTCCGTGAACATAGGACTCCAGGAGGGTGGCTGTTTCTGATTGCCAAGCGTGTATACTAGTGTTCCGGGAATTTGGAATTGGGTCGAATTCACCCGTGTTAATTTACCGTGGCTGGCCGTCAAGTCATATTCACCCCCGTAGATCAACGCTAATTCACCAAACCCTATTCTACGTTAATTAACTGCGTGAATATGGGCAATTTCACTGAAATTCAAGGCTGGCGTGCGTAAGGGAGAAGTAGCCGCTGGGCCCGGGTTGTCGTTTGTGTGCCAGGGACTATTGCAGGTGGGCCAATAGCCTTTTTGCTTAACTCATCCTCAGCAGCCTCACGAAGCTGTGCGTCAATGTAACCGCACTTCGAGGCATGCTCAAGGATGCGTTGTCGATATCGAGGCCATTTCCAAGAAGTGTGGCAACCCTTGCTTCCTATACATCGTGCGCGGTCGACTGACAGATTTGTTTTGAGACGGCAGTGTTTCGAGACTTGAAGAAGCAAGGGAAGGAGCCTGGCTCCGCTTTCCGGTGGTCCTCGTAGTCTGAGTCATGCGAGTTATCCAGGATTTTGCTATCGAGTTTCTGAACACGATGTTTCCCCTTTCCAGGACGATCTGACACTGTCCTGGCAGGAACAGGTGCTGCGTCTGGGTGGGCACTGGCAACCGTCGGAAGGGACAGACTCAGAAGCTGGGAGCCTTATGAATATGTAAGTGTTGATTGTAAATCACAGGGGTGCTTACAGAAGCCCTGTTGGTGGAAAATGAAAGCTCGGCAGAGGTTGTAAGGTCATCAACCCATTTTTGTAGGATTGCTGATGTTGGCTCCTTGAGAAGGTAAGTATTTAGCACGTTGACAACACCAACGAGTTCAGGACCACGTTCGGAGAAGATGATAGGGCCATCACGTCGTGTTCCAAAGGATATTTCAAGTTGTCGATTGACCGCACCAACCTCGCCGTAGTCCTCAATTTCGTCTGCCGAAATGCTGAATGATCCGAAGTTGTAGGTTGCGAGCCCGGCCTCAGCGACAGGTAGAGTATCCAGTAGATTAGATAAGTAATTCTTGAGGGTATCTAGCTTCGTCTTCAATGCAGGATCCATTTCATGAGAGCTGAGGGTAACGAGTGGAGGGTCGAGGTTGAACCCTCAACATCTCCTGTCCCATGATTATAATTTTTCACTGAGTGTCAAAAAAGGTCTAAGTCACTCCGACACGATCGACATTTGGTAATGTCAAATTCACCCCATATTCACCCATATTCACCCAGCCTGTTTGACGGCTGTACAAATTCACGGTGGATCATCCCAAATCCACCTGGGTGAATTAACCTGTGTGAATCCACCCTGACCTAAATCCCGGAACACTAATCTGGAGAAAACTTGACACCAAATCCTCAGCTAAGTTCGCGCGCCGCCTTTGTAGTGTTTGCCACTCCGCGGGGAAACCCGAGGTGGTGAGCCGTGTGACACTCGCCTATGGCTGTCGGTTGACAAAGGCTAAAGGAAACGACGGCGGACGTAACGGCTTGAAATAGAACGAGTTTAGTATGCTTGAAATTCAGAACGGCCAAACGACAAACAAACAACATGCAGAGTATAAAGACAGACTGAGGATTACTGATGTGTAAGGCCGATCTACATCATTTCAACAGTCACGGGCACTAATTGACAGTTCTATCAGTTTCTTAGCTAGTTAACTGCAGCATCCGTGGATCAATGTAATACAACCACTGAGTGAAAGAATCACTGGGCTATCTGGACTTCAATGACACGATCCCATGACAATTGCGCTTCCTTCGCTGCAGAGCCGTCGACTCGGACTACCATAACACGTTGTGTTTTCTTTGACGAACCGGTGACGCTCAGTACTGTACCGACGGGCTCTCCCTCCGTTCCCTCTGCAGTCTTGATGACCATACAGAGCGTGCCCTTCTTGGACGGGGCATACGAGGTTAGGAACCTTTCGTGGATATCCTGACGTTGCAACTTGGCACCCTTCGTCCGAGCGGTGTAGGAGACGGCGAGGTGGCAGGATGGGGCTTGTCCACCCGACGCTGATTGCAAAGGGTCGGGAACGTCGGTCGCACAGAGACGGCCCTCATAACCAGGACGCCAACCAAGACCAATCTGAAATATCACGCGATATGTTTTGAGTTTCTCTCTGATCAGGGGGAGCAACATAAAATCGAGTTCTACATATACGGGTAATATATTAGCCAAATTCATCAAGAGAGGATAAACTTACTGTTCAACGGTGGGCTGGGCTCCACGGCATCATCCGAGTTCACCGTCCATGCATCAGTTGACGAGTCTTGCAGATCCAGCGAAGGGTTTGGGGTGGTTGGAGGGGGTGTTTTCTGTCTAGCTTTCGGTTGCTCTGGAATGTCACCCTTTCTGAACGCAGCGGCCACTGCAAGTAGGTGGAGGTGCGTCAAGGCCTCCCCACTCAACGTGGTCTTACAACCCCTGAATGACCAGTCCGTCAAGAGCTTTCAATATATGAGTAGACTCTTACCTGACAACGACATGCTTTTTATTGAAAACGCCGATGGGGGCATTGCCCGGAGCGACTTCACATGTATCTCGCGATACATTTCTAAGGGTTCCCCTCCAACCCTTGTATTCGCCGTTGATAATCAAGACTTCCTTTCCCAGGTATCGCCGAGTCTCGTCGGACTCGAACACCGAACATTCGTGCGCAACATATGTGATCGGCACAAAAAAACGATCCTGATAGAGAACGTCAGTGTGCAAAGAGCGAAGACAGATGATACATACGTAGTCGGGCCAAGCGTTCACCTCTAGTACCTTTCTCTGGAGGTCGATTTCCCCGACAATCCCTCTTCTGCCTATCCAATTTCCTCGTACTATCTCCACGGCGTCTCCGGTCCTGACATTATAACCCCGTTCAGCTGAATATTTGAGTGCGTTAGATGGCGGCACGAATTTTGCTGACTTGATGGGGACGGCGATCTGAGGTTTCGTAGGGTGTAGTGGACATAACGAAACCGTCCCCGAACATTTTACCTCTACAGTCCCAAAAAATCCACGATAAGGACCAGATACCACCTCCGCACTGTCGCCAACTTGGACGTCGTCATGACGTTCCTCGGAGCGTTGATCAGTGGGGACAGACAGCGGACAATCGGGCACGTGTGATTCCAGAAGGTATGGGGTGGCGCGAACCTGAGGAGTAATTGATCAGGCTTCAACTATCTAGCAAGGAAGAAATTTTACCAGTGAGTGGTCTTCATCAAGGAAAGAAACTTCTTGTGTCATAACGTCGATTTCTACGATCAAACCAAACTTCCCAATATTGTTGTGGTGAACGTTTTGCAGGTCGCTGCATGGGTCGGCAATAATCCGCACAAGGTCTCCCACCTTGTAGAGCCTTTCTAGAGCCGTAAGGGGTACAGCAAGCACTTTCTTGTCCAGAATGGTTTCCACAATTGCGGACTTATTCTCAAGGTCGATTGAAACTAGGGTTGCCTGGACATCGAAGTAGCTGGCGTCATTTACCACCACACGGTCGAGGGGTTTCCAGAAGAGTCGATTGTACTGTCTGCAGGTGGCGATCATAAAGGTCGGGGCAATGCCGGATTGGACGTGAAAGGCAATCTTTTGAGGAGATGGAGTGAGAAATTGGCGCACTTGCGATTCTGGTAGCTGTATTAGCATGAGTCCCGCGACGTAGCGATGTCCTCCGAATCTGTAGGAAGAATGACCGTGGAAGGAACTGCACCGAGTACCACCATAATGATCAGGGGAGAAGAGCCGGCGGGCATGGTGATCCTCGCCAATCATGTCGTCTTTGTCGTGACGTGGAAAGGGTTTGAGCTCTCTTGATGCCACTAGGATATCGAAATGTCCGGACTGTGCGTTGAAGGAGACGATGTAACCCAGATCGTGCTTATACCGCCCACGCTTGGTGATAACGCACCAAGCTGGAATCGCGTGCACTTCCCCGAATGTACGGAGAACTATATGATCCTCGACAGGCACAAGTGTGAAGTTTCGGACGCAATTGGAGTGAGAGGGGGGGACATGGCTGAGCAAGGTTTTCGGATCGGGACCCCACACCCTCACGCACCCAGGCAGTCCTTCGATAGTCGAGGCTGTCATGTTAACCCTGTTCCACACCCCTGCGATATACTTTGCAGAGTCGGCTGTGAGTGGGGGGATTAGATATTGAAATGAAAGTTCTGAATGTGCAACGTACCGGGAACAACTTTTACCAGCCACAAAGATGACCGTTCAGTGGCATTCGAAGGTGTAGGTAGACGTGGTGGGGATTTCGGCCGTGGAGATGGGGACTTCAGCGACCGAGAAGAGGCTGGGTCATATGAGGTGAGCCTGCGATGATGCTCTACAAGCGAGATCGCCTTGAAAATCTCCTCTCGCTTGTTCAAATCGTTTTCGTATGCAAGCTGCGAAACTAAGTCTTCCCAGTAGCTGATCTTTGCATACTTCCCGTGCTGGAAGTCTAGCTTTCGCATTAAAATTTCAAAGTTGAGAGCCCCACCCAGCCAATCACTGACTGCCTTCCAGAGACCGATGATGTCCAGCGCTTCCAGATCCGAGTCTTCCTCGTCATCCTCCATCTCCATCCTCGGCTCGCGATCATTCTCATAGCGTCGAGATATCGAACTGATCGCTTGAGCGTACTTCGACGGGCCAGCGACCGGTTCTACAGAGTAGAACCGCGACCGGGTTGGCAGAGAACTGGGCTCCTCGGTCGGGTAGTCCTCCCCATCCGGGACAATGAAGCTATCTAATATATGTTAGAAATGGAATGCAAAGAACTAGAGGCGACTCACCATTTCCATCTTCCTCCGAGTTTTCATCCTCTCCAGAGCTAACTTGGGCCTCCAAGTCCAGGTAATGTGAGATCTTGCTTAATCCCTTGCGTCTGGCTTGTCTTCCTTTCCCGGAGACCTGTATCCCAATTAGTGAGATCGAAGGAATTAAGTGGGTGTCATACCTTCCGACGTTTGGGAGACGGCAGGTCTTCAGAGTTGCGTCGAGTCTTTCGACTAGGATGCTTCGTAGCATCCAATGGTCCTGAAATGGTGGGTGGCATCAGGAGTTATCGAGTCATGTTCGCTATCACCTACCAGATATTGCGCGTTGGCCAGTGACAACGCCACTGGATGAGTCCGCCATGGAGATCCCACGAGAATGTATGGCAGCTTTTACTATCGCGACTGCTCCGAGCACGTCGTCCTCTTCTGAATGATTGAAGAGCTGGTCGAAGAGAACCTTCCAGTCTTCGTGGTTGTAATCACCAACTTCTGCGAGTTTCTGGGTGAGCGGGATGAACTCGATTTCGCCTTTCGCCCACTGCATCACGTAGCGCCAAGCTTCTGGTTGGTCCATTAAGGACACTACATTAGATCCTGCGAAAAGAACGTGTGAGTGGGCTACTAACGGGGAACTGGGTTACCCACCTATCGCGTTGTTATTCGTGCTTCTCGACATTGCTGTTTTCAATCTCGGTTAAATAATAGCAAGCTTCACTAAGTCAATCGCGCTCACGGTTAAATAGGAATGTTATAATAATCTACGCTACTGTTATTCCTACTTCAACTTCACCACGAGTACCACCCACTTGAGGACTTGGACAGAAAGAAAGTCCGAAACCCCCAGCGCGGTGGCATTTGTAGTGATCGCCGAATTGGGAAGTTTGTCCGTGTTTGTATTCCTGGACCAACGCAGAGAGCAAAAAGGGAGAACATACAGCGACAGCAACGATAAGATCTCCAGCTAGTTGGAGGTACAATGTCAGCGGAGTCACCCTGACGAGATCGTTTTTGGTTGCATTTGTTAAGGGGTACTCAGACAATTAATTTTTGTCGTTGCTACGATTATCACTACATACTAACAAACTTAGAGTGGGTTGTGGTTGGTAGTACGTGACGAAGGTGAAATAGCAGGAAAAAGAATCGGGTGAACTCATAAATAGTGAACGGCGATTTCGAAGTCAGCCGCGGAAGTCCAAAGCGTGTTTGCCTTGCGCTTACGTTTCCCACGCCCCAGCTCTTCCTCAACCTGCGTCGCGATTGCCTCCCCTCCAAAGAAGTCCAGCAGCACCCGGCACCATTTTGACGACCACTTGGCGGACTGAAACGGCGCTGACATCCTCGACCGTGGTTTCATATTGGGCGCCGGTTTGTTGATCTTCAAAAGTGATTGCCTCAGGGTCTATTGGTGCGTTTTGTCTTCCAATATCGAGTTCTTTCCAAAACTCAGGCATCGTATTCTTTAAGTGACGCAGCATCTCTCGGGTCGGGTAGGACGTCAAGCTCTCAAACGAAAGGTTGAGGTCATGTACACCCGCCAACTCAAAGGCCTACGAAGAAACTAGGTAAGTATTGATGTTCCGTTTCGCTTTTCATATCTTACCTTCTTGACAATTTCCGGTTTGTTGACTGACTTGAATGCGTCCCAGACCCACTTCACGCTTAGGTCTCGCAACTGTCCACGCCGCTTGTCGAAGACCAGCTCCTCCATCCCGCTCTCAATTTGCTGATTCGTCATCCTAACAATATCTTCGTGGTACGATCGTTTCAATGCGTGCTTGAAGATCCGTTGAATCCCAACATCGCAAGGTCGCAAGACGCCTGTACACCCTCCCGGCACGTATTGTAGGATGATCGAAAGATGGTGCGTTTTCAACCACGACCTGAACTTTTCCGATCGATGTACTGACCATACGTCGATTTGCCAGATCGCCTTTTGTGACGAAGGAAGCCCTAGTACGTGCTTCTCGGCTTCGAAGTATGGCGCAATAACATTGTCTACGAGCAACTCCATCGTCTCTTGCGTGGACCAGTATGTGTCCGTTTTCGAGCATTCGAAGCGGAACCCATGACTAATACATTCGTTGTAGCATGCAGCTGTAGGTTGTGGACACGATCTTGACGTTGCTCCTTTGTAAATCAATTGTAGCGGCAACAATCTTCCAGAACACGAGACCGAGAGGACCGCGGTGGATGCCCGCTATTCATCTTCGCCGATCGTTGCCACCTGTTTGGTCCCTCGCTTCGTCCAGGTAAGATTCGCGCCTTGCGCATACACAATCTGTGTTTGATCCGTGTTGACATACAACGTGGCAGGAACGTCTTCCTCCTTCACTACAGACGCCTTCCCAATCTTCTGGGAGCTTTTGAGCTGCACGAGTGGCCTTCCGCTCTGACCAGCCCATCGTGTTGTGTAGCCACACTCGCAGGAAGGTGTCGGAGCACCGAAACGACGTCCCGTCAGAAGCTTTGATGTCAAAGATTTCCGGCGCCATGTTCATCAACATTGCTATGACGATTCCTCTTATCGTCACCAAGGTGAGCGGCACAGACCCATTCCGCAACGCATCTAACCGATCCATGATTGCCTTTTCTACAGTGGGGAAGCTTGTCTGTTATGAGGTTAAGTGATACGGTTTTCGAGTAAATGAATTGATACCGCACCAGGATCCCTCGTCTCCCCCCTTGCTCTCCAATCCGGGGTCATTGCCATCACTAACCTTTTGCAATGCACGTGCTGACCACTTAGGTCTCCCTCCACTGCGGTCAATCCAAGCCTCTACTGTTGTACGCGACAGCCCCGCGAACGTGACGGGATCACGCTGCTTCAGCAGCGATACAATTTTCGAGCTACTCATTTGCCACCCAACAGAGGGGTGGCATGCTGCGTTGACAATTTGGCTCCAGAGAAACGGAGTGTGCCAGTTATGGTAAGTTGCTGGGCGATGTTCGTGTATCCGCTTGTGGCCCTGAGGATGTTTTTTTGTTAGACATTGTTTCTTTTTGAACGCTCGGTATGGTCGTGATAGCTCTGCAATCGACATTTTGGAATTGCCGCTGATGTCTTCTAGTGAAGCACTGGTGCGCAGATGTCTGTGCTTTGAACCTCCTGGTGATCTGATGCCATGAGTGACCTCGGCTGCATAGACTCGCTGACGGTGTCTTTGCTGCCTCGCCTTACTTTTATTGCGCCGGTCCTGCTTGTCACGCTCTATCTCCGTCTTCCGTATGGATTCATAATCCTCAAGGCTTTCGCTAATCATGGTGTTCACCTTCTTGGTTTGCGCTTGATAGTCCTCGGGTGAACTTTTCGTAAACCATCTTATCAGGCCCACTGATTGACCTTCAGCCTGGTTCGTCAGCGCGGCCTGAATAGCTGATTTAACATGGGGTTGCGCTTATGGCTGTCTAAGCTTGGTGGCCAACGGCGGCTCTGTGGACGGTTGTTCTTCCATCAGGTGAGGTAAATCTTCTGACTTGTTGCCCGGGCTGACGCTGCTCATGGAAGAGTGTTCTATGGTTGGTATCGTTGAGGATGCCATTTCAATTGAAACATCAAATGCCTCCGTAACTTCGGTGCTTCGAGCATACTGAAGGCGCGTTCTTGTGTAGTCAAAGTCATAGGAGGACTCGGGCGGCGTCATCGATGCATACATACAAAAGTGAGTCATGTACACTATAACGAATAAGATCGCATACATGACTCAAGTGACGTCTTACAATCTCCAGAAAGATCTTCAACCTCTCGTCATTGACATATTTGGCCACATACCACTATACCCGATTCTTAGATATAACCCTTCCCGCTCATTTACTCGACACCGCACAGGTTCGAGTACCCTCAGTCTTTACCCTATTCAGTATCATTCCTTCCCACTATCATCCCTTATCCTACACGTAACCCACACCCTCGTTCTACAGTATTTAAGGACTCCTGTCGTAGTACGATTCCCCAGTTTCGAATCAGAGGACTTGACCCAGTCATTTGCGACTCTTCTACTGTGTGACTTCTCGCAGGCTGTTTTGATAGTTTCCTTACTCGCCATCATTTCGACGGAGGTACGCCGCGGTCGCGAAGCGAATCTCGTCTGTTCCCGGAATACTAATGTCACCAAACGACTACGTTAAGAAAGGACGCTGCTGAACGGAGCGCTATCGCCCCAGCGCCAGATCCTCTGGCGCAGAGATGAAGCTTAGTAGCCATTCACTCCATTCGCATACCAGCCATCGCCCATCCCCCAAGCCCGTGTCTAGCGCGAGCCCGTTGCTCTTCCGTGTCTACAGTCGAGTTACCAACACTCGTCAGTAGCCTCACCGGAGTTGCTAGGCCTTCGGGGTTTCATCCTGTCAAAATTTTGCAACGTGTGCTCTGACTCAATTCATTAAGCCCATCAATTGTTTGGATCTCATTTGCCTTGCTGGTATCTCTTATACCTTGTCGTTCCCTCTGTCACAGCATCCCTCAAGCCCTCGATCACTTCAACCGCCTGAACGAACAAGTTTCTCGCTCTCTGTTCATGCCCTCCATTGTCAACCTCAAGTTCAAGGTAATTTACTCACCAAGTTTATGTTCTCATCATGCACTCAACTTATCATCGCCAACAACTTCAAATCCTTTGTCGCATTCTCAAATCTAAGCGACACCAAGTCGCTCACCAAGACATGGAAGGTGCGCCCTTTCGTTCCATCCCCTCGATCACCCCTTTTCATCACCTCTAGGTTTGCACCGAGGTGGCCAGCTACCTCGAGCAGGGCCAGCGGCTCGAGAACTTGAGTTGGCGCCTCTGGCATCTCCAGAACCTCATCGTCGACTCTAATAATGCAAAGTCGAAGCGTGAGTTCAAAAAGCTCTCCAAGATCATGGGCGACAAACTCAACAAAGAAAAGGGCAGGTCCGTCTCATCTCGTCATTGTCTTATTAACTGCCCTATGCCCTGACTCGACTCCCATAGGAGTATCGAGGAGCTTGAGGCCCCCGATTATAAGCGCAATCCGTCCACAGATCTCATTCGCCAGCACGCTGTCGCAAGAGAACAACCCACCCCCGCCACTCCGAACGCTACCGTCCCAAAGCCCGACCTCCGCCCTTCTGTGGAGTTCAAGGAGACGTCCACCCGGCGTGGTCGTCAGGCCACCCGCTCTCATGTCGCTAGCGACGAATCTATTCATATTGACTCGGACGCTTCTGCTGGCTCCCGGAAGCGTAAGTACCCGACTGATGACCAGCCCTCAGTTTGGTTTCCCCCCTTGTTCTCGAATGATTTTGGTCCTTCCGCCCTCCTCTCCGTGCAGCTCTCCCTCTCCAGTGCTATGAATTATGGTGAAGATGTCATTAACACTTCCTCCCATACCCTCAGCATTCTCCGTCCTACCATCGAGCTTCCGCTGGATGAGATCCTCAGTAGCTTTGATCCCGGAGATGACCAGTCGTCTTCTTGCTTCACTGGGCAAAATGAGTCCACCCCCACGGATGATGCTGACATCCTGATGCAAGAGTCCTCTGGCCCTGACTCCTCTAGCTCTGATTCCCAGTCTTCTCGTAGTAACAACGAATCAAACACGTCCACGCCTTCCCTCTCCCGACCTACAGAGGATTCCCCTCCTCAAACCATCTCTCCAACCAAGCTTGGCCCTAGCGCGGGAACCCGGGGCAATACCACCAGCGGTCGACCCAGCCTCATGGTCAAAACCCAGAATACTCCCACAACACGTTCATCCGGTCCTGGTGCCACCGCCACTAGCGTCAACCCGGCTGTACTTCGCGGAAATAACAACTCTGCCCCTGGGGGGGTAAATGTCGAGTGCTCAAATTGTGGTGCCACCCGTACGCCATTCTGGCGCCGCGATCTCAATGACGAGCTGAATTGCAACGCATGTGGCTTGTACTGCAAGCTGGTACGTGTCGTTTGATGCACTAAGCGAGTCTCAGGAAAACTCATCCTCTTGGAAGCACAAGCGCCCACGCCCCAAGAGTATGCGCGCCAACCATGGTGAGGCCCGCACTCAAGCGGCTCCTCGCCAGGAAGTGGTTGACGTTCTTCTTGGTGTGTCTCCTCAGTACATGCGACACACCACTCAGCTCAGTGGAGCGGTCGGCACAGCTCAATGCTACAACTGCCACACCACCGCAATGCCGCTCTGAAGGAAGGACGACGAGGGTAAGACAGTTTGCAATGCGTAAGTTTCATATCCATGGTTTCGTGGCACGACAATTCATGTTCCATGGGACGTCTAACATTAGATGTGGCCTATAGTGAGTGACGTGTCTTCTCACCCATTGTGCGTTCGCTAAGCACGCCTCGTCACAGTTACAAATTGCATGGGTCAGCAAGACCCATTTCCATGAAATCAGATGTAATTCGCAAACGTTCGCGCCATGATGCTCGCCACGCCGGCCCGGACTCGTCGGAAACACCTTCTGTGAGCCCAGATGGCAGTCGCCGGACTTCGCCGACCGTAGAACGTTCCCCAACCCTAGCACCTGACTCGACTACCCAACCCGCTTACGAATACAATGAAGAACCGACGACTGAGAGCACATCGTCTGAGCTGCTGGGAGCGCTTGGGTCTGACACGCAGAGTGCTGGTTATAATAATCAGTCGAACTACTCGAACGTCTACAATCCATTCCCCGGTCCGTATCATCCCAACTATCTGAGCCAGAACTTTCAAACCCCACCCGACGCGCTTCCGTTCTCAGGAGTCGAGACCTTGGAGACAGAGATTGCCACCAACAATGAGCAGAGCACGAACTCGGCGTCCAAGCCCCCATTGTCTGCTGTTTCATTTTCCTCCAATGCGGACTCGTACTCGGGCCACTCCTCCACTGCATCCCACTCTCGTCGTTCTTCGATGGATTTCCCGTTCTTCTCACCACTCAGTGTTTTCCGCGGTTCTATGAACGCATTCTGGCACCCCCCAACACTCACCGCAGACTGGTCTCCTCAATTGGTTCACCTCCCATGCTTCCGGCCGAAGATTCGCCGATGGACTTCTTCCACCCTCCCATGCTCCCGCAGGACGAGGACAACTTCTTCGCCACCTACCTCCACCGTCATCATACTAGGACCCTTGAAGGTCTTGATGATCAAGCACAGCGTTTGCCTCCCTACGTCCTTTCTGCTTCTTCTTCCATCTTGACTTCTTTCGTGAACCGCCTGGGTTCGAAGGCTGTAGCGGAGGGGCAGGCCGTTTGTTCGAAGGACCGGCCTCTAACTCCTTCTGCTTGGAGACATTTTCTCCATTGTAGGATGAGGTGTAACGTGTGAGGGCGGCAGCATACAAAGCCAGTTGGATCTCTTCCAAGAAAAGGGTCCAATTGACTGGGAATCTGACGGTCTCTGCGGCATGACGAAGGGAGTGCGCATGTTCGACATTGTGATGTGTTTCCACTGTATCAGCAATACGACAATCTGTGAGGTCGTAAGATCGCGAAATGATGGCTTTGAGGTCCCATAGCACTGACTTGAATCTCGAAGAATGAATCTTGAAGTACTTGGATGATTGTGAGGCAACGATCTACGTCGATTGTAGGAGCAGGCTTGGTAGAAGAGAGTGTACTAAGGGTTGCTTCATTACTAACGTCAGGTGTTGGCCGCGTGGCTTCCTCGAGTGGCACGGCATCATCGACAAGGGCACTATCATCTGTGCTAAGAGCTCTGTTGAGCTCCTCCGTTCGGGATGCAGGACGCGCTGTGAATTGCGCAGGTGAAGTTATAGGATCATTAATGGGGGATGTGGATTGCGACGAGTTTCTGGTCCAAATGGTCGGGGGAGAGCAGTGAGAGCGCCTGGATGGAAGCCGCTTATATAGTAGAGTGGGCATTGCACTAAATGTTTCTGAGAGAATTTAAAGGGGTCTAATCTAATTCCATCAGGGTTAAACATGGGTCAGACTTGGTTTATAAACGACAATAAATCAATGCTCTCAGGCACAAATGTCAACATCACTGTCCAGTAGGGATCAACGATGTGTCGTGCGCAAATCCGATGTGAGCGGGATTGCGCAAAGCATAACAAAGCAGATAAATAATATAGAAATACCGAGGCACGAGTCGAAGAAACATACACACATAGCACAACTCTCATTGTTCTGTCATGTGTCAATCCCATTTAACCACAACCACAAACGCAGGTGCTCATTAGATCATGAATAACGCGACAATACTACCTACTTTTTGTAAATCAATCAGGGTTATGGCAGGGTTATGGCATGATTTTCAACACATATACTGCGCATTTTGACATGTTGTCGAAATGCGCAGTAGGTATAATCACTCTAAGAGAACGAGTTTCAGGTAGAATACTTATATTGCGCATTTGGACATAGTGTCCAAATGTACAATAGATACAATGTCAAAAGTAACTACATGTAGCTTGGTCCTGTGAAGGGTGTACACTATGAAATAGGGTAGCTTGACATAGAATTCAATGAAGACAAGGGTACTTGGGACAGGCAAAGAGGTGAGTGATAGAACGCGTACACACCTAGGTTAGGTTAGGAGGAGTTTTCCGCCGAAGGTGGAAAACGGATATGTACTACGAGATGAGTGGGAGTTCAACAAGTAATAGGATGCGGATAGCTACCCGCAACCACCTATTTCGTCCAAATGACTCATCAGACCTGTTATGAACTATAAGGAGCTCGCCGTGCCACATACCTGGTATTTATATTCCAGGGGGTGGTCCGTGCTCAAAGAATTAGTAATCCTTATCAAGATAAAGGCGGGAAATGAGAACGTTACGCTGATAAGCCGTCCGGCGCGCGGGTCGTTTTC
>JBBPNA010000401.1:0-15140 GCA_038090555.1 Boletus subcaerulescens | reverse complement strand
TCTTTCTGTTTCAAGTACTTTTTAGTGTTTTCATGATTGTGAAATGGATAGGAAACTGATAGCAGAAGGAACATATCATATGACTGTTGTTCTTTTTGTTCTTTTTAGTGCTGTTTTATATGTGATATAGAGGTCACCGGATGAATTCCAGGGTAAGATTGATATGTATTGGACATTCTATAGTGTTCAGACAGGTTTCTAGTTGTCCATGCCAGCATCCTCATACTCTTCCTTGTGCATGATATCTTCCTCAGCATTGAACTCATCAAGTTCCATGTCTGCCAATTTCATCAATTCCATGACTGAGATGACAATCTTTGACCTGGGGTAATATGGTAAGAGGCAGAACACAGCATATCAACCATCAGACTGAGGTAGTATGGCTTCATCTTCCAGTTGAGTTCTTTCTCAATCTGCATATTCTGGACCAAGACAAGATTGCCAGCATTGAAATTCTGATCATGAATTCTGTTTTTGAACTGTATCTCAAAGTATTGCACTGATGAAAATCAAGAAAACAGCACACATTCTCGGATGGAGGTGGCATGATCTTGGTATCAGAATCAGATAGCTTGTATAGGTCAGGTAGGTTATTGGATCTGGAAGATGAATGGTTGAATAGCTCATTGAAATCTCCCCAGTTGTTAAACAGATCATTGAGAACTAAAAACCCATTTCAATTATGGATTAATGTCCATTGCACTGCTTATTCTCACAGCAGTGAGGGCAGCCTTCAGACCATGACTATGTGAGCAACACAAATTGCTTGAAAGCCTCATGTTTGGATCACAGAGTGTGATCATCTGTGAACCATCCAGAAAATTCTCAGTGGTAGCACTCATGAGGCAATGAAAAGGTTGTTTGAGCAAGAGGTCAAAGTTGGCATGTGCAAGAACCTGCACCTGTACCATTACTTCACCTGTGCTGAAGTCCAATATGAGGGTCTCAAGCACACTAATTGTTGTATTGACACTGGTGTTTACCAATAAAATCTTCATCATATGGTCTGATCAGATAGAAAGTCTGGGTTCTTCTCATATGCGTTCCAGCATAGCAATGATCTCAGATCCAGAGTCCAGAACACCTTGTAAGGTCTGTCCAATACCATCAACCTTCACTTTGATTGCTCTAAGCAGCAAGCTGTGATGTGCAACAATGAGTCCTTCATCATTCTTGTGTATCTGATCACTGAAGTCTCGGTCAACAGCAGATGGGTCACATCCAGCAAGCTCATTCATCTGAATCAAATGGGTCATAGTGTGAGTGACCTGCTTCACTCTCATGAGGTCTTAGAATTGCTTCCAGAACTTGGGTGATATGGTGAACAGGTCCTTCACTGGCACTGGGACACTAGTGTCCAGTATCTGATCCAACACCTATTGTGGCACTGAGTCATCTTCCAGGGGAAATGAGTACTTATACTGCATAATAGGAACCAATGGTGGGTCTGCTTGAGGGGTGCATGATGGAATGTTAGTTGGGCATCAGCAAATCACTTTGTAACTGTACGGTGCTGTACAGTGCTGTACAGTCATACAGTGGTACAGTAAGGTCCCCCCCTGTACAGAAACACCAAAAGTGTTTAAAAATGAATATATTTGCTATAGGACAACATTTGATAGTGCCTGTAGCCACTGTGCTGACACTGTACTGACTGTACCCACTGTAGCACTGTCCCAAAAACAGTGATTTACTGATGGGGGTAGTCAGTTACTGCTGGACCTGGATGTTCTGGCAGCAATGTCAATGATATAAAAGAACCAGTATTGGTCCAAGGTGGGGATACTGGTGTTGAATTCAAGGGTGCTTTCTTTATCTGTGGTAAGAGTATATCTTTGGGGACTGGGGCTGCTCTACTGTCCATCTTCTTCCAAGGCGGTATATAAACACCATTAAACTGAACATGCTTCCCTTTGTCTTTGGTTGTGTTGTTTGAATATTGCCCAAGCATGCACAATATACAGCTGGAATGTAGGGTTAGTAGTGACTGGTCTGAGACACAGTATTGAACATGGGTTGTTGAGGACCAGGATAGAACACAGGTTGTTGAGGAGCAGTGTTGAACATGAGTGGTAGCGACGAATGGAAGGTGGATCTGGATAAGAGGAACTTGGCAACCATGATAACATTGTCCATCAGATATAGATCATCCAGGTGAATGTCTTACTTGATAATAAGGAGGCATTCTCAGATCTTTTGTTGAAGGACGTGTGGAAATCCATTGAGGTAGAGCATGTTCCTCTCAGTTGTTGCAAGTTTGTCATTGGCTATAAGGACCCCAGTTATCTTCAGGAACACTTGGGTATACTCTCCAAGTTAGTCCTGGTTGCACCTGCTCTTCTGTTGGTGAACTTGTACTAGATATTGTATGTCACTCTGGCTATATTGGTTGGTACCTTCGCATCCAGGGTGTGTTTTCTTTGTGGCCATGGTAAAAGTGTCCCAATCTGCCAGAATGGCCATTGCCTCTGTAAGTGTCTGCCATACTTCAGCTTCATCTAACACCACATTAGATTGCTGCCTTTATTGTTCCCACTTTGCTGATGTACACTGCATTGCCTAAGAATTGAATATCCTTTAGGTAGTGTGGGAGCTCGGACAGTCACTTCCCATCAAACTTTGGCAAGTTGGAGGTTCCACAAAGTGGCATTTGGATAGGTGCAGCCCTTGGTGGATTTATCGGCAGTGTCAGAATAGCCAGAGTGGGTAGTAGGTTTGTCCACAATGTTGGCTGAAATGGTGTTGGAAGTGTGGGTGGTCCTACTGGGGATGGTGCAATGGACATGGAATTGGTGGTGTTGAGTGACAATGAGGTAGATGATGCAGTATGTACAGTACAATGATGCAGTGTGTACAGTACAAGCAGATATGAGTAGATTGGTAGTGAGGTTGAAGAGATACGACAATGATGCTGATGAACTGGATACAAATTGTGTCTGTGTAGATGCAGAAGAGTCAGAAGAGATGAGAAAGAAGGGGAAGGAGTTAAGGGAGAGAGAGGAGTGAGATTTGGGAAACAGTACTGTAAAGACGAAGCAGACTGCTGTGGGATTGAATGGATGAAGTCCCCCTGGTATAAACAGTAAGTCAAGGAGAGGAGAGGAGATACAGTTATGATGTGCCCTTTCAGAATTAATTGGAATGAAAAACTCAGACTCAGTTGAGATATCTAAATGGTGGAGGTCAGTGAGGAGATTGTCAATCTTCAAATGCTTGGATGTGGGTCTTAGCAACCTTCTTAACAACCTAGATGAACCCCTCGCAGTGGGCTCCAGTTGTAGTGATGAGAAACGGGGTGTTGGTGTCTTCTATGAAGAGAGACTAAGGGGTGAAAGTGTGGGTGTGAGTATGACTCATCCCAAGGGGTTCTGGTAAGGTTATTGTAGTAGAAGGGGTGAAAGTGTGTGTGTGAGTATGACTTGTCCCAAGGGGTTCTGGTAAGGTTATTGTAGTAGAAGGGGTAGTGGAGATTTCCCAAGCAGAATAAAAGTTGTCTGGAGATTATCCAAGATGGAGAAATGGACACAGAAAGAAACAGAATGGAAACACAGGTCTGAGTCATGGACAACCACAGATATGATAAAAGAGGTATGGACCACATATGACAATGATCAATGAAGCCTCTTATGAGTCACAAAAGAAGGGATCAAAAGGTAGATGTATTTGGTAGTTAGCACACAACTTTTATAGTCCAGGGCATACCCTGGACTGTGCCCAAATCTTATCCTAATATTATTATAACAAGCGAAGACTGTACTTAGTGAAAACCTCTAAGAGGGCACAGACAAATCTGTGACAGCGTAGAAATTCATTTTTTATGTATGATTAGTGTTCAAAAGTCCAGTTTCAGGACTGCTAAAAGACCAGGACTGAACCAGATCTGGACCAATAAAGACTGATAGTTTGGTCTTGGTCCAGTCTGGTCTTTGATGGTTGATTTTGAAAAAATTTCATAGAACAGTGAAAAACTGGAGCTATGTTCCAAAGGGATGGTGTTGATCACAAGGTTTGTTGAATGTCCATATCATTCACTTTCTAACTTCCTTTCCAGTGTTCTACGAACATGGCATATCCAACATTGGCTGCTCTCGTCACCAACTTTTTCCACTTCTTGTCATCACTCAATTCAGTTTTTCCAAAAGATTTTTCCACATGAGGTTCTTAAGGTTGCAGTGTACATGTACCTTGTGGCAACTGCAGTATGTGTACTCATTGTTCCCTTGTAATTACTCATGTCATTTACAGCTTCAAATCACCCTCGAAAAGTACACCCAAAATGGTACTCAAGGAGATCACCAGTTTAAGTTTGTGACTTACTTGAAAATCTTTACTGATGACTTGCACATGCAGTGCCAAATTGATCAAGCCACAAAGCATGTGGTAAAAATGAAGCAACTATGAGTTGCTTGGATGTCTGCTAGCAAGTAAGTGATATATAATAATTCCAACTGAATATGATTCATAGCACAACTGATGCCAGAAATAGAACCACACCTCAATCAAGGGGTGTGATGCTGCATAGTAGTGAGTTTTGTATAGTTTTGGATTGATTTTAGACTCATTCCCATTTGTTGATATGATCTCAATCACAATTGTTCAATATACTAGCCATTGCTCACAGTTTATATTAGTGTGCACATGGGTGCATAAGTCTGTGTACAGTAAGAGGTTTCCGGATTCTTCTAAACACTATGAAGATGTACAGCCATCTATGTGTCTAGGAGTCTCTTCATTGGTGGGTACCTTCCTGTAGAATCTGTGACACTATGAAAGTATGTGTGGCAATATAGCCAAAGGTCAGTTTGCTGATGTACAGTATGTCCCTTCAGATTCCCTGCCAAGTGTTAAATCAGTTCTAGAGAAAGACATGGGTAAACCCATGATGGGTATTTATCTGTGATGGGTCAACCCAAGGGTACACACATAGATACAGCAATGTATGTAGAATCACACTAGTCATCAATGGCATTCCACCCACTGGGAAGCACAACATCTCCTCCATTGACCTCATCCATCACTGCTACCTTTTTAATATCAACATCCTTAACCAATCCCAAGAAGCTCCATGATTCAAGGCAGAGCAGCACCCGCACACTCTGACTCGGTTCAGTCTCAATAATTTGACAATGGCTCGATGCAGTGTTCAAGCTTCCCCTCAGGTGTAAGGACTGGCTCAGGTTGGGTAGGCATGTGGGTCGGAAAAAGCTCAGGGTCATTGGCAATGAAGGCATGGGGTTGGCTAACATGGAACATTAGTGACATGGAACATTAGTGACATGCAAGAGTGTGTAGGCAGCTCAAGTATGTAGGAAGATGTTGCAGGATTGGCTGTGAGGATGCAGTAAGGTCTGTCAAATAGCACCATTCAAGAGGTATTGTGCCAACAGTTCTTGATGGATAACATAACAAGATCACCATCCATGAAGTGAGGGTCAGGTGTGCAACAACAATTAGCTGTAGCTGCCTGATGAATCTTGGCTAAAACAGGTTGTCCTGCACTTCCAGAACATCCATATCCAAGCGAGACAGGAACTTGCACGCCTCAAACTCTTCAACATGGCCCTCCATTGTGGAGACAGCAGGAATGAGATGAGGGGAACAACTAATGTGCAGCTGGAATGGAGAGAAACCAGTACTGACATTCACCAATTTCATGATATGGAAATGTACACGAGGAAGTGCCTTCACCCAACCCTTCTGATTCCGCTCCATGAGGAAATGGATGCACAGATTGAGAGTCTTGTTCATGCACTCGCTAGATCCATTGCTCTGTGGGTGATAAGCACTTGGCATCTTCAACTGTACTCCAGTAAGTCTATGCAAACTGTTCCAGACTTTTGATAGGAACAGCTTATCACAGTCGGAGATGATCTCTTGTGGCAACCCATTCTCACAGAACCAATGGTTAAAGAAAAGGCTGGCTAACTGCATGTTAAGAGCGAAAATGCTACTGGAAGCGGACTAGCCACTTGCTGGATCAACTCAGGGCGACTCTGGAGTCCACAGTGAGTAACCTAGATGATATTCAGAGGGATAACAGTGATATACGAACCTGGAGTCCACAGTGAGTAACCAAAGGATACAATGTGGCGCTCCAGGGAGTAACTGCGCTTCAAAGTAAACAACCATAAACAGGTCTGCCACAATGGACTGTGAAGCGCAAAGGTAAAGTCTTGTATGGGTAGAAACACCACAACAAGCTAAAGAGAAGCTGAAAAGCGGGAGGTAAGTAAAGTGACCATGGGGAACAACATGGTCACCATTAGAATACGAAATGAACGCTAAAAGAGGTGCGAAATCACCAAAGTAACACTGCACTGCTGTGAGACTGTTGTGACATGCATCGGCATCCAGATGGTCTGTCATGCTGATGAGCATGTTGAAATCTTGATCTTTGGGTAATGGCCCAACAAAGTTAATGTTCTGCACTTGCTCATAAACCACTGTGCAAGGGTGAATATCCAGATCCAGAGTATAATCCCAATGATGGGACAGCATCTGCCACAACATTATCTTTGCCCTTAATGTACCAGATGTCAAGATCAAATTGAGACATATATTCCACCCAGCATGCTTGTTGACATGACAATTCCTTCTGCTGCTCGAAATTCTGCAAGGTGAAGTGATCAGTGAACGCAATGACTGGGGTACCTAGCAGCTTGATCCTCCACTTCTTGAGTGTACATATAATGGTGAGAAGTTCCTTTTCATGGACAGGATAGTTTAATTCTGTGTTGTGCAAGGGGGCTGAATGAAAGCCTACTGGTTTTGCACTCTTCCAATCAGGTCCCCTGGATGGTCAGCACCTGTACAAAATTCAGAAGCATCTGTCATGAAGAAGATATGGCTATCACTGGGGTTGTCGTGGTCAACAGTAGTGAGACAGACAGGACTGGTGACCAATTCCTTGATTTTATCAAAAGCACATTGGTGCTCATTTGACAATGCAGGGAAATGTAACTCTGCACTTTTAGTGGTCAGGTATGTGGTCCACAAGGTAACACACAAGTCCCAAGAAAAAGCAAATATCTGAGGCATTTCTGGGATGGCACCAGTCAAGAATCTTAGAGACTTTGGATGGATTGGCTTCAACTCCATGTGCAGACACATGATGACCCAGAAAATGAACCTCCAGGCAACATAAGGCTGTCTTCTTTGAAAAACAGTAAAGGTGTGAGGCACATAGGGCATTGAGCACCAGTTGCACATTCGTTTTGCGCTTGTCAATTGTCTGTGACCAGATGTCACAAATTTCCAAGTCTACCTTCCAATACTGCTATATTTAAACTTATTCTTAGCCAATTGGAACTGTATTTACTCTGAGATTTATGATAAATGTTGACCCCAAAGGGGTTATGGTGCCACATTTAGGTGCTGGAAACCATATTTTCACCTAATTTAACCGCCTCTTGACTCCATTTTGAGTGCCTTCTAATTGCCTTTGGGTTGAATTGGAAGTCAGCAATGTCTTGAGACATTACAAGCACTTGTAATCCATGGAAATTAAAAATACTTTTTTTTGCAACAAGATGATGAGTCTGGTATTGTGTTGCTGTTGAGCACACAAAAGTCATTCACCAAATGTGGGAGCATAGTTGGATCTGCTTTGGGAATAAGCAAGGTTTGTATTGAGTTTATTGTACAGGAGCTTAGATTCCGGCTGCACAAGGCATGTAAGGTTGTTTAATACATTGCTCAACAGCTGCCTTTCTGGAGTTGTTGCTGTTGCATCGGCTTGGTATGGTATGCGACTGGTAGGAATTCTCGTACATGTCTACTACCAGCTGCTTGGCAGTCACGATCCAATCAGCAGGCCATCTGGCTCTCTTGAGTTACTGTAGTTTGTGTCAAGGGTGTAGAACTGTAAAGGCTGTCAGGAAACATAATTTTAGTTCATGTGTATCAGATCGCAATCTGATATATGTTGGATGAGTCAGTTAGCGAGTAATAGTGATTCAGTGTTCTTTTGGCGAGTCTGAGAGCAGCATGGATGGCTGGGCTGAGTGATCTCTTGTCAAGAATCCCATTTGTGAATGCTTCATCAATATAATCCATAGTGGGAATGACCATGGCGAGGTTGGGCATCATACATGAAAAGAATGCAGTTCCATCCTTTAGAACCTGTATGGTATTAGTAAGCAGAAATGCAGTGCAGTGCATTCTCACCTTGAGGACGTTGCACAGCTGTCTTGGCAGCTCCCAATCCTCGTCATCAACTGTCTGGAAAGCAATCATTGGGGAGTTGCAGATGAGTGTCAGAACTCTTCCACATGATGTGGCAACATGCTGGACTTCAATGTTCGATATGTTGGACTTCGTACTACAGTACCAGGCTGAAATACATGGGATTACAGATAAGAATAAGTTGGGTGTAAGTGGCTATGCAACTTCATGCTTGAATGGATTATTTTGAAGGCCAATTGTGAATCTGCAAGTCAATCTGGCAAGTCTGTTAGAATGAAAGTATCTGAATGATAGTAACCTTTGCAAGCATCAGTTGGAGGGGCTTGAGGTGTGCTAAGATCAGTGCACTTGTCCTTGGTCAGCACTCCCAGTTCATCAATCCATCCTTCAACATTGTCATCTATCCAATCCTGTGCATCTCCCACATGCACCCTTTCTGCCCTTAAACCTCATCTGATATCAAGCCACATGTGCAACTCCTTTAGGTTGAATTCATCCCCAAGTTCCTTCAGCTCATCATTCAGATTTTCTCTGCCCTTCTCTTTGGGTCAAACACTCAAATCAGAGTTTTTGCTACTAAATTGATGACATGTAGGAAACAAGGTGTGTGCACTGATTGTCTGCCAAAATGGGCCAGGCGATTGGCCAACTCATCTGTCATTGTGTCATTTGATGATACATTGTCAGCCATGATACTCAATATCTATTTCTGCCTGATGATCAGGTGAGTGTGTCATATCCATGTTTTCTTGTGGCCTAAATACCTTGTCAGATATCCCAAAATCAGTCAGGCCTGTGAACACATCCACCATATTTGCGCTGCTATGTGCCATGGCCAACTCAACAACATCTAGGACCATTGCAAGTAGTTTCTCATCATGTAGGAGATGGACCATTACCACTATGAATGCAGTATGGTTGGGTGATGTCCATGTGTCAGTGGCAAAACTCAGCTCGCCATCATACTCCTGGTATGTTAGGTTTATCTCTTGGGCTGTTCTATACACACAATGACACAACTCACCTGTAACATCTTAGCAATCCACTTCTGTACATTAGCAAAGACGAGCTGAACATGATGCAACACAGTCTTCAGATGCAGTAAGTAATACTTGGGTCATCCTGTTTTCATTAAACACTGAAATCCTTGGTTGCTAATGATGTTGAATGGCTGCAGACTCTCTGAGACCCAGCAGACAATCTCTGCCCTGAGTAACAATGCAATCAGTGTATGTCGATGATCACATGTGTGGACAAGCATGCATCTTGTTTCAGATTGTGTATGTTGTTGGTGCATGTAAGCAATGCTTCCCTTTCACTTCCACTCGAATGCTACTAATATTGTTCTGTTTTTGGCAGAGTCTTGGATGGCTTTCCATGCAGTGTCCAGGTCCTTCACATCATTGATCTGATTCATTACAGCCTCCTCAGCCCAAGTGGACATGCTTCTGCATGTTGCCCATGAAAAACCTTGTCACTCTTGTCAAAGTGACAGTGAACCTTGTGATTACAACCTTTTGCAAGGCACTTGAAGATATGACTCCACTGACTGTCAACATATTTCATCTTGGGAGTTGGACTGAAAAATGTATATATTGTTACTTTTGGTGATTTCGCACCTCTTTTAGCATTCATTTCGTATTCTAATGGTGACCATGTGGTTCCCCGTGGTCACTTTACTTACGTCCCGCTTTTCAGCTTCTCTTAACCTTGTTGTGGTGTGTTTCTACCCATACAAGACTTTACCTTTGCGCTTCACAGTCCATTGTGGCTGACCTGTTTATGGTTGTTTACTTTGAAGCGCAGTTACTCCCTGGAGTGCCACATTGTATCCTTTGGTTACTCACTGTGGACTCCAGAGTCGCCCTGAGTTGATCCAGCAAGTGGCTAGTCCGCTTCCAGTAGCATTGTCGCTCTTAACAATACTGGCGCTGGGAGATCCTCAGAGAGCGCTTGGAGCGATCCCGATCGATCTTGATGCCCAGGATCTCGCTTGTAGGTCCCAAATCACGGACCTTGAAGTGCTTGCCAAGATCTGCCAAAGCCTGCTTGATGGTGCCCATGAATTTGGAAGCAAAGATCATGTCATCAACAAAGACAGGGTCGTCCTTAACAAAGACATAGACTGCAGCATCAGAGTAAGACTGGGTGAAGCCCATGGACTCGAGGACAGTGTGCATCTTGCGATTCCAGTGATTTCCGCCCTGTTTGGTGCCATAGACCGCTTTCTTCAGCAAGCACACAAGCTCCTTGGGATCGCCTTCAACCCTTCAACAAAACCTTCAGGTTGCTCCATATAGACCCTCACAGTCGATTTCGCCGTTCAGATAGGCATGGGAGATGTCGACAGACTAGAGATGCGTGTCATGGATGGCAGCAAGGGCAAGAACGATGCGAAGAGTGGGAAGGCGCACTTAGGAGCGAAAACCTCGAGATACTCGAATCCTGGACACTGGGTAAAGCCTTGAGCGACAATGCGTCCCTTTTATCGCTCAGAGGACCCATCATCATGGTACTTCTGCGCAAATATGCGTCTAGAGCCTATGACTGGACTATCCTTGGATCTTGGAACGAGAATCCATGTCCCATTGCTCCTCTGGGCAGCCAACTCCTCGAGGGCAGCTTGCTTCCATTCAGCTGCATCATCTCGACACATGGCATCGGCATAAGTCCTGGGAAGAGCCTCACTGGCTGCAAGAGCGAGTCATCATCATCCATACCATCAACAAGCTGAGCTGGGCTGAGCTTCCACCACTCTCTTGGAGCATGGCTCACAGACTGGATCTGGCGGAGTCTTAGCATCCAGCTTCAGTCCAGTGACTAGATTGCGATCCAACAGCGATTTGACACCTGCTAGATTGTGATGGGCGAGTCTGCGATGCCAGAGAGACCAATCAAGTGGTAAGGTCGTTGCAGGAAGAGCTTGCTGCTCGAGAGACTCAGTAGTGCCATCTAAGAACGCAGCATTGTTGCCATTGATGGTGGCGACAAAGAGAGGCGGTCCAGAACGCTGAGAGAAGACCATATGGGTATCATTGATACTGACAACGAGGCCAGAGTGACGAGTGAGATACAGGACAGAGAGGAGATTATTCCGAAGGTCAGGCACATGCAGGACTCGAGAAAACTCGACCGCACTAGCAACCCTTCCTTCAATTACTGGATGGACCACCACAGACCCAACACCAGCTGAATAGACTGTTGTGTTGTTCGCCAAGGTGATAGGCACACAATAAGAGTTGCGCAGCCAATGGCGATGAGGTGTCATATGAGAAGTGGCACCGGAGTCTGCATTCCAAGCGGCGTCAGCAGAGTTCTGGGAAGGAGTAGAGGGGTCACCAGAACGAAGACTTGCATTTCCGGTGTGTTCTGCATTGACTTGGGAATGCGATGCCAATGATCAAATGGGTGCATTGTAGCCAGAAACAGAGACTTAAAGGAAGGACAAGAAGCTGTGTATCACAGGTTTACAAGCATGGTGGAATTCATCGAGAAGGTTGTCAACCCATCCATCTGTGGGAATTTCTTGGATGGAAAGGATATGAACACTGGTACTCCGATCTGGGCCAAGCCCTCATTGAATCCACTATTGCATGGAAACACACCATGCACCTCAGGTTCGTCAAGCAGACACACACGAGGAACAACAAACCAGAGGTGGAGATGATTACATCTGCTCCCATGGTCATCCGCTCCGGAACTTGGACATCACAGGGGTGGAAGCTGGTCACCCATCTTAGGTATGTCACTTTGCCCCACTACCACTGTTGTGGAATGGGGATGTATGTCATTGGAAACACCAATGGCAAATTGTGCATGGTCATGCATCCCAAACACAAGGTCTGCCCCAATTCATTGAAGGGGCTTTGGAAATGCCTCACTATTCTGTCCAAAACAATTCCACATTTGTTTTCAGTGAGGCACATGGATTTGAAGACGCCTACAGTTTCCTGGAGGATGTGTTGGGGATTGACTCGAAGGATTTGAAGACGCCTACAGTTTCCTGGAGGATGTGTTGGGGATTGACTCAAAGGAAGGTGTACTTGATGTTCATATAAGAGACAGGGGCTTGAATGAAACGAAGTAACATGGGGTCGATCATCATTGATTGACAGAGGGCAGGGATGGAATAAATGGGCATGGTGGCAGTTAAAAGGGTAATGGGTTTCTTGAGTTGAGTGAGTCAATGAAATAGTTTGAAGCAAGGACGATAAGAGTCAGAGGTAAAAATATGATGGGCTTCGTCCACGAATAACCGCTGCAACCTGCTTGAATTGGCTTCGGCCCATTGGAAAAAGCTTTCTGTCGCAGCTTAATGGGCAGGAATAATGACCAGCTGGGACTCAAAGGGGTTGATATCGGAAGACCATTTCCCTCCGACGATCGGCAAGGCACCTAATCTACGGTCCATGTCTTCCGTCAGGGCAACAAAGGGTGTGACTACGATGAACAAGCTGCATGGATTGAGTATAGGAGCTGCAAAAAAGGCCAAGCTTTTTCCGCTCCCAGTAGGCATGACAGCTAATATGTGGTCATTCACCAAGCAGCTTTGCACCAGCTCTGCTTAGTGATGGGAGGTAAACAAAAAACAGTCCTGGCCAGGAAACAAAGCTTTGATGTGTGAGGAAAGTAGTGGATGAACGACAAGGGGGGACGGACGGTTGAGAGGGAGCAGGGGGGGATGTCCCAATAAATGTTGCATTGATATAGGAGGTTAGGTCGGAGCCAAAACCCTGCAATAAACTGGTCCAATGGGGAAGAACAGTCCTATAAAAGCCCTGGATGCCTTCCCGTGCTGCTTCATGAATGCACGATGAGAGGGGCGCCTTGAGGGTGTTGAGCAGTTGTAAGGATTTGTTCTGATCTTTTGCTTGATCAACACTTTCCAGAAGACGTGGATCAGAACAACCAAGGCAAGCATGCCATCTGGTAGAAACTTGCTGCATAGACCGAACAGAAGTGTGTGATATGGTAGTGAGGGCATTGATGCCCTGGATACCATAGTGAGATTCTGCAATGACAGCTGAGTGGCCAAATTGGGAGTGAATTGCAGCCAAATCATGGTCATCTGCATCTGCAACACCATAGTCCGTGCCAGCGAGACAACAAAGCATGGAACACATGACCTGTCGGTAGTCCCTCAACCCTAATGGTTTTCCAAGATCTTTTTCCATATAATGCTGAAGGATAGTAGAAAACTTCTTGCTCTCCAACACCGTACCATGGTGTACAGAAAGATAGCTCAAGTAGGTTTGAGCGAGGGAAACGTCCATTACGAAACAGGAGAGTTTTGCAGCGACTGGGTACAACACGCTGAGGATAAGGATGATAAGGCGCGAAATTGAATGGGCAGGCGTACGGACAATGAGTCGACCGTGGCCTTGAATGTGTTGAGTTTTCACATATGTTGTTATGATCGCAAGAAGCCCATTGAGAATAAAAACATGGTGTTCACCTGGCCCATGAATGGTGTGTTTGAGGTGATCGCATTCAGTACCCCTAGCATCTCCTCCCCATATCAAGGTAATGGCATAATACATTGCTGATACAAGCTTGTCAAGATCACCCAACCACCACCAAATTTCAGCTATAAGGAGATCAACATGTATTGTATGCACATGAACATACACTTATGCTTGGAAGCTATGAGAACCCCCTCAGATCTGGTAAAATAGGTACCATCCATGGCCACCTTGTCAAGGAGTCGTCGAGAAAAAAGAGACAACCCCTTGGAATCTTGTGAAACGATGGACGTTCCTTGAAGGTCTTTCCGAGGATGATCGATAAACCACATGGTGGGATTGGATGGATTGGTACAGGAGTCTATGTATGCCATAGCATCGGCAAGATCACAGGATAGCATGAGCTTGTCAATCAAGGACTGCATTTCATCTGTGACACAGTCAACTGACTTGCGAAGCCATGCGACACTGAGTGGAAAGCCATCTACAGACAGGATAGGATGGTCATTGTTGAGTCCCAGATAAACTGAGGGAGCCCAGGCTCAGAATACGCCAACGTGCTGAGAAAAGCATGCTTCTGGTGTAGGTAAGTGAAAAGGTTTGGCCTGGAATCTGTTATTAGGTGTTTAACATGCACCTTGTACGCTCTAAAAACAGTATGGGGTGAGATTTGAACAAACAGGTGTGAAATTGGGCTGTATTTGAATGTATTACCACCATACAGATGAGCCATCTTCAGCACTTCATGAACAGCAGTGGCCCTAAGGCACCACTGAATAGCAGAAATGTTGGGTGGGACGGCAGATACCTTGGTGATATTCCCAGTATCATCCCTGAGGTGATATACGACCAAAAAAAAAGTCAGAAGGTCCCTATGATCACTAAGGGTCACTTCTTCACTCAGGAATGTCAACAAAGCGATGATGGTGGAATGGATTTGTTCATCGACACCTCTAGATTCTTTGGTCTCAACCAGCCTGCGTACGGAGGACATCTCCTTGATATGAGAAGGGTGAAAGGGGACAGAAAATGCAGGAATAGGACTGTCAATGTGACGGAGAAGGAACACAAGGAACAATGCCATGAAGCAAGAATATTTCTTCAGGGTATCTTTCTCCTGAAGGTTCTTGAATGGCTGTGAGCCAAGCTCGCCAGTGGACAGGATGGCACGGGCTGTGAGGATAGGGAGAGAGGAAATGAGGGGAGAGATCGAAGCATAGTAGCATTCTACTGCTTGTGTGAGGCAATGATATGTCACATCCGTTGAGTTCGGAGATGCTATAGTTTTACGAAGCTTGCAAATGTTAACGCCTACAAGGAGTTGGTCCCAACTGACTTGGGCAAAAATGGTTCCTTTGGTATGTTCATTGCTTGACGGCTGAGATATGTTGCTTATACTGTACAAATGAATGGAGGCAAGGTGGTTTTCAATATCGTCAATTAGGGGTTCTGAAGAAGGTATGGTAGGGATGTAATTGACTTCTACCATTTGTC
>JBBPNA010000400.1:0-23692 GCA_038090555.1 Boletus subcaerulescens | reverse complement strand
TACCACTACACACATGGCCACCCCCGCATGGTTCAGCTCCTGCAAAGGGACCTTGAGCATGGGCTAATTGACCTGGGTCAGAAGGGGGAGGTGGGCGCACGTCTCCTCCTCAGGGAGGCATATATGAAGGCCATCATCACCGAGCAGAAGAAAGTGGGAAGTGATACATGCCCCAACTTCAGCGCGGGTTGTGGATTTCTTGGATTTTTGGAAGCCCTTTTTGCCAAACAGTTTCACACCTCGATCTTAGGTTGTGGACCAGCCAACAAACTTGCTGCCTCCTCTGGCACTCTCCATGATACATTTAAAGATGCGGTTGTTCGGTTCACTCATTTCGCTAAAGCAGCTGACAGCTCTCTTATCACGACGAGAGGGATGATGATGGGCTTCTTGCGGGGTGCAGCGATAATGGGTCACAACAATCAAGAAGGCATTGACATCGCTATTCCTATCTTACTTGACAAGAATGAAAGGATCAAGGAGGCGTCGATGTCCGCATTTCTTATACAGGTCAAGCGTCTGCATCGGTCTGGCTCCGTCAATGCATATCTGATCGATGCAAAGAAGCTCAATTTATTTCCCAAGCATTCCACGGAAGATGTACGGCCCTATGTCACGCTGGTCGCGGAATTAGGTGTTACAGCTCCTCCCAAGTCAACACCCAATGTGGTTATCGATCAGAATGGAAAGCGTGCTTTACCACGCAAGATATCCAAGTCCCCGAAAGAGCATCCCAGATACAGCATCCGAGCATACCAGTGCAGTGACAAAACCTGGGGCATCATTCACCCTGACGACGTTGCTCACTACAACCAACTCCTATGTTTAGATGAGCTTTTAGCCGATCATCCGAGACAAGACTCAGAGTCTCTGCAGCTTACCCGACAGTTGTTACCAGTCTGGTACCGTGTTCCTGCATGGATGACAGGTGAAGAAGACAGGGAAAATGAGGATGAGGAATATGATGAAGACAGTGAAGACGAAGAAGACGACGAAGGCGAACCATCCCATGCCATGGAGTTGTGAAGATTCAGACTCGGAGCTCGAAGAGGCAGTGGGCATCCAATCAGTCCAATATAATGATCAGGTCATGTACATGTTATATGTTAGTGTAATAGTATTCCTGCTGTGTGTTATGTTCGTCGGACGCACCACCAGGATAATGAGAGCATGTCATATCTACTAGCACGCATCCGACCCAGGTTTGATAATATGACGAAAGATCACAGCGTCTTGATCTTACCCTTGCGCGTTTGTCTGCGAAGGTATCGCCGTGCAGCCGGAACACCAAACTGTCATATTCGTCAACATCCCGTATGCAAGAGCCAGGAATGACAACCTACCCGGACCGTCGGATACAGTACCAAAAGTATCCCCCCGATGATCCAACCCCATCGCACGTGTACGGGGAACGACTCCTGGAACATCCCGCGGCTCCACTTGGTAATCACCAGCAGCTCTGTCAAAGCTGTCGCGAGTAACAGCCAACAATGTTGTCCCATACGCCTTGCTTTTCTGTCCATACATAAGCCACGTGACATCTCTTCTAGTCGGCGGACATACTTGGGATCATTGATATACTGGTACAACTCCCTCACGGCCGGTAATGCGCACAAAAACACAAACGCGAGCCTCATTATGACGATAGGATGATCGGGCTCCATCCATAATAATGACTAGAGTAACGTTCATGATCAACAAGACCGTTAAAGACCGACATGAAGCATATCGCTTACCTTCAAGTAAAACGGATTCAACTCCGCAGCAAGGAACACCGCAAGGAGGAGCACGACCGTGACATAGTGACGGAATGATGTCGTTCCTTCCCACTTGAAAGCGGTCCAATCATGCGGAGAAAACTGGCTCAGCACCCGTCTGGCTTTCGAGCGCAATCCCCGCGTCTGCCGCAACCCGCGCCATTCATATGGCTAGGCACCAATCCGGGTCGGGTCAGAGACAAAAGCATAATAAGCTGCCGGTGACATACTTTTACTTCAAGATACTGACATGTTTTCATCCCTGGCCCCGTGCATCATTCTCCATTAGGTCATTCGCGGTTGCATACGAAAAAAGCAAATCGCACCCAAATACGTTCCCAACCAGTTGCAGAGCAAAACATCAAGGATCCACTGGGCGACAAGATATCAGCCAACAGCAAACCCAGAGCAGTGACGCTTTACATGGTCCCACCAGCACTATGAAAGATTGAGTGCCCAGCGGAGATAGGGGGAGATTAGACGTACTTCGGCGAAGTTCGGTAGTTGATGTTGAAGACTATATTCAGCGAACTCAAACGCTATGCTCAAGATCTGGAACGACGAGATCAGTCATCTGTTCTCGAAGGACTATCGGTAAAAACACCTACCCAGCAAAACCAATAATCGCGCAATATCATTGCTTTGCCAAACCAACCTAATGCATGTGCCAGGCAAAATATATCGATCGCGTCCTGAGCAAACACCAAATGCTGCATATCAATACAGATCCTTGGAAAGCAGACCATCAAAGGGCTGACCCAGATATTCTGCGCAGTTAGCGCGCAATTTTCGGCGTAACTCTTCTCGGGAAGTGGAACGTTCAAAGCAGGGTCTAGGAACGTCATCATTTTTCTGGCCGAGTGAAGATCCTGGAAGAGTAAAAAAACGAGGGCCATTTCGTAGAGCAAGTTCATTCCTAGCACAATCCGCCAAAACGCCGGGTGGGGCCGTACAAATGGCCCATCTCTGAACTGAATCATGGAAAACATCAAGAAGGAAGCAATTGCGGCATAGACTCCTCTGAGATGAATGAGATCACGAATGAGATCAAGGAATGGAGACGCATACACGCGGCGCTTGTCTCGCCCTTCTGCAAGGAGGTCGGAAGACATGGCAACATAGGCCAAAGCGGCGAGACCGATCGAAAGCGCGGTCAACGTGATGGGTTTATAGAAGAATCTGCGGGATTTGGTAAGAAGGAAAGAACGAGGGAGATTGGCGCACTCTACAGAGGTATCATTGCGCTCCTGGAAAGGGGCTATTCGAGTGTAAGGCTCAGTGCGATCTGCCTTGATTCGCGTCAATCTCGTGCATAAGACGGTGCTTAACCGGCAACATACGTCGAACCCTGGGCGTAGATTAAATCTGTGCTTCAATTGGCCGCGGTACTACTCACAACGAACGGGTGCACCGTTTAGGCCAGGCTTGGGCTCCGCCTCGGACGGAGAAAGGAGCACATCAGAGGTTTCGTTGGGAGAAGTCGGCGATTCTGGTTCCGAAGTCATCTTGAACGAGGTTGAAAACGTTGGGGCAGAGAAGGCGTGGGCGTGAATTACACACTCGACGCCATGCTGAGGGTAACTGGGCAAGTCGGAACGCGGATGTATTACATAAGCATTCGAACTGGCTGTTACAACTCAGTTGCGTCGGGGTGCGTGTATCAGCCTACTCGATTGGGATGAAACCAGTCCCATGATTGTCAAGGGCGGGAGACACCTGAGATCTCGAAACTACCAAGGTGCTTGTACGTGCTCATCGGCGGTCTGATATCAACTCACAGCGGCGGGTCTTTAGTTATCACCCCCAGTATCAACCTATGACGACCATCGCCCCCGCTCCCCTGAAGGCACTACAGTACGTCACATATCATCAAAGCCTGAAAAGGTAGGGCGGGTATGATACAGAGTCTCCAACTGCTCGCAGCACTGAGACGAAGCAGTGCAGAAAAAATGATTCACTGGTGTCCCCAGCGACAGGTCGTCTGCCTTGGATTCCTGGGACCTGCACCTGATTCGTAAGATGATGGCGTGCAGTGCTACTGACTCACTCGACACCTATATATCATTCTGTCGAGATGGGGTCTTTTAGATGAATAAGGCAAACACCCTGCAACCCTGTCGATGACGTCCAGTCCATTGGCAAGTACTCATCCTTATCCTTTCATTTGCACTGCAAAAGATTTATCCAACGCAGTGTGCTATCTCGCTGCTACTTCCCGCCAGCAGTGCGCCGCGGGGCCATTTGTTCTGGTCATACACCGCCCACGTCAGCGATAGCGTATGCGACGACGCGGTGCGCTCCGTCGGGAGGTGCGCTTCAAGCTTCAGCTTCAGGGCAAGTGGGGACGCTGTCTGCCAGACCTCATTACTTCCAAAACCAGCTCCGCGCACCGTCCCGATCGATGACAGCGAGTTTTCGATCGGGAGATGCCATCATTGTACTCTGTCAAAATTGCCGCGCAGTCGGGCCCCAGCACACGGGCGCGAGACGAATGAATCGTGGCCAAGGCAAGGGTAACTGAGCCGTTGGACTGATTTGTGGCACCATCACCACACCCGATCGGTTCTGGCCTCGTTTTCGACTACTTCTCGATATTCTGGAACACCCAATGTAACACGCCAGAACCACGTGAGGTTCAGTTTTTCATAGAATGGTCCTCGGAGGTCCACCCTGTAAAAACACCACCACTTACCCTCTAAGGTGCAGGCACGAGGCACTTGGAGGACCTTTCCGATTAGGAGTCTCACGCCGTTGATGACCCTGAGCATGTCTGGAATGCGAACTTGGATCCGAGTACACCTTGCCACGTCAAAGAGGAGCGAGGCCCGTTCACATGATGATTCTTCAGGGCGGAGTCATCTGGGCTAGACGGACTGGGTACTATGGATCAAACCGAGGAAGGAGATATTTGAACCTCGTTGAGACATGGGCGTGACGGATCGCCGGAAGTGTCCGTGGGGAGGTCTTCTGGGACGGATGTAACCGAACGGATGAGACAAATAAAATAATAAAGGGGGCCGCATCTTCCGGACAGAATGATTTTACCCGGAATGCTTCGTTGACGAATTCGTTGCGCACACGCAAAGTTGGGATTCTTCTGGTTACCCACCACGGGAGTGATGAGATGATGGAAAAGTGGGGGAATCCTGGCATGGGCGTGTTCGCGTACCTGAGAGGTTGATCAGTGCGATCGTGACGAGTAAGTGTATATGTGGCCTCGAAGTCATAATCGGGTATGAATACGAGAAGCCAAGGTATTCAAATGGCGAGTTGCCAGGGACCCATATGGGGTGCGATGAGCGGTGCACAAAGAGGTCGACTGTGTGATTTGGAGCGTTGCACAATCGGACTTGATCGGCGGGAGAAATAGCGTCCGAAGGTTGGTTCAGATAAAGTAATAGATCAAACCGACAGTCTGGAAAGTTTGCGGCCTTCGAACTTGAAACTCAAGCAGCATCCCGATCAACCTTGCCGAACATGACGGACGCTTTTTTCGTGTGGAGATTTTATTCCTCCGTCTCTTGTCAGCTGAAAGGACGCCGGGTGTGCTGCTCCCCCGGCGGGCACACAGGGAACCAAGACATATCCCGAGGCTGCCTGCAACGCCACCGTCCACCGCGACGGGTTAGCCGGTGTGTGTGGTGCCGTCGGGCGTTGGCTGGTTGGCAGACGTCCTGCCTTGTTCGGTTCATCGTTATCTCCAGCGAGCTCCACGTGTTCCTCGAGAGTCTTTTTTTCATCAACAAGATATGAACCAGATGTGTTTGGGCGTGCAAAGGGCCTGCGAACGGGGATGGATGTTCCCTCACGTCATTTGAGAATTATTACGGGATTTGGCTGGCCTGCATTCCCCGTAAAGGTCTGGCAGTTCTCAGGCAGATCCGACTCATGGATCCAAACGCCCTTCTGACACTTGTCTCTGTCTGACATGCAACCGGCTGCAGACCACCGAAATGGGAAGCGCTTTATTAAATAATGCGAGGCACTACGCTGCGCAATACGCCATCGCTGTACACTCGACGATGGCGATGTGATTTGTAACCCAGTTGACTGGACACCGTCGCTGGGTTTGGGCGCGTTCACAGGATGATTGGGGAAAATGTGCTAATCAGATATCCGAGGGCACTGCATTGAAATTAGGCTCAAGAACCCGGCCAGCTTGAGGGTGTGGTGAGCAAACGGGGGTTATTTGGGTGGTCTTACTCACGCGTACAATTTTATGTCACTGCCGAGACTGGAAGGCACCTCTTTTACAGGGACGGGTCACACAGAGACCGCTTTCGTGAAGAAGAGTCAAAACGATCTGTGCTGCTGTCAATGCCCGAGGTGATCCAGATCTCGTTACTTAAGTACTTAATGTCCCCGTCCCCCCATTTGAATCTAGCTCCATAATCCACCCTCCACAAAGTACTTCTTTCCTCTCTCCCTGCCGCTATGGTCTCTGACCTCTTCTCGCCCATCCAGCTCAAAAGCGCTATCATGGACCTCGACTTCACCGTAGACACAGATCACCGTAAGCGCAGACGCAACCGGACCACACAGTCCTGTCTCAACTGCCACACCTCCAAACGCAAGGTCCGTCTTCCCTTGTCCTTCCCTTCCGCTCCTCACCTTGCCACAGTGTGACAGAAAACGTCCCTGCCAGCGTTGCATCCAACTTGGTCTCGTAAGTCTTCCACTCGCGCCTCTGTCCGTCCCTCTCATCACATATTCCCAGACTGGCCTTTGTGTGTACGAAATTGATGATCCAGCATTGAGGTGCGTCCGTGCCGCACCTCCGCGCGGCACAGCTTCTCAAAGGAACGTCATTCCAGAGATGACCCTACCCTTGATGAAACCACTCGTTTGCGAAATAGAATAGCGGAGTTGGAAAGCCTCGTTAGGGAGCTGCGTGGTACGGATATTTATTCTTCATCTCGTCCGGCTCCTGATCTACTTGTGGTCTAGGCAAGCCTCATCCTCGTTGGGCAGATGCCAACTTCAGAGACGGTGACCCGTCTGAACGGTGGCACTCGCGTGCTGCCAAAAACAGTCTGCAGCTCAGGCGCCGTGCACGTTCCCCAGACACACTGGCGCGCCCTAATCAGGAGCCCCGGGGTCTGGTTTCAGCCTCTGGAACTCCGATCAAGATTGAACCAATTGCGGATATATCCCAGCCTCATCTATATCGCTTCACGCCGTCCCCTCCAGCGTCGTATCCCGCTTTCCATTCAGATAATTCGGCGTCACCACCATATGAACGCCAGAATGGACACCATTACAGCAATGGCAACGTCGCTCCCAATGGGCGCTCTTCTATGCCGTACCCGTCGCCAACGTCCACCAATGGTCTTTCATATAACCATCATCCGTCAGACCCACCTGGATCCTACCATGAAAACGGAAACGTCTATCAGATGAATCCATGCGAACCCGATAAAGTATACGGCAATCACTTCCCGTCGGATTCGCCTCCGTCGCCGCCTTTTTGCGCATGTCGAACCAACCCTGGTGCCGAACACGCGCTTGTGTCCCTTGGACAGCAGCTCCAAAGCACGCTGGCGTCGCTGAGGCAGTACGCGCAACATCCAGAAAATTCTCAGTGTCAATTATTCCGGCGCATCAACGAGCTGATCAATCTCATGCAGTACGTCCCTGTTTGTTGCCTCGCGGCGACCTCATGTTCATGATGAGCTAATTTCTTGGGTGGTGAGAATTAGTGGCAATGATCCGGATGAGGGCACAGACTCCCCTTATGGGACTCTTCCCACACCCACCGAAAGTGAAGTCATGTCTTCACATTCGTCCTCGAGCACGCCCTTCCATGGATCATCCGCTGGTGCATCCGTCTCCGAGTGGAACACGATGACCTCTGCCGGATTCAACCCATATTTCCCTATATCATCAGGCGAGCAGACCATGTACAGTAATATTATCACATGAACCCAGCGCACCACTGCTATGGGTCACGCTTTGTCTTCCTGCTTTATCTAGCTCTTGATGTTCTTATTTACTCGGTGTCGCGCCGGATGTGACTTTGTACTATAAGTATTTGTGCTATGATAGACCTATACAACGTCTGTACATTATACGTCATGTACTTGTCGGCCATACACACCCCACTCGCGGCTACATAGACCCAGTTGATAATTCGCCTCGTTCCATCTGGAAGCGAAATACACGTTGTGAAGAGGGATCTGCCATAATTGACCGTCCCTGCTCGGTTAGCATCCACCGGTCTCTCTCAGTAAACACGACTTCCCCACTCCGCTTGACGAGAACGACGGTGGAAAGACGCGTCCCATAAAGGCGATCGTCAATAACAATGGGTTCGGCCTGAATCGTGCTCCTCAATTCTGAACGATGCCGAGGTGGCTGCGAAGATCGCCATCTATGTACAAGAAGCGGAAGAAAAAAAAAAAAAAACACGTTGAGCGAATCGTTCGTGACCTCTCCCCACACCCACAGCATCACGATGAGAACGAGAATGATGATGCTGTCATGATGATAATGATAGAAATGCAAGTGCCCACGTTAGGAGATCAAACAGACGTTCGGTGAGCTGATCATCCGACGTGTTCGGCGGTAGGCTGCCGAGAAGCGCGTCGAGCGCGCGGACGCCGTGTTGGACCTTGGGCCATTCGTCAGCGCCGTGGCCGTCGATCCCGTTGGAGAGACCGGCGCGGTGTCGTTGGGCGTCGGTGAGTGCGCGATAGGTGATCGGGCCCCCTGCACCGTGGTTGGTGACGTAAAGCGCGTCAAAGGACAGGGAGACGTGCGGTGGACGCGTCGGTGCGAGGAGGAGCAGGTTGAAGCCTGCGTACTGTGCGTCTGGGGGGACGACCTGTCGTACGTCGTCCTCCAACGATGCGGCGCGCGAGGGTGGCGAGGTGAGAAAGGACGAGATGAGGTGGCCCCGGGAGGAGGCAAAGGTGGTGTTGTGTTCTTCGGTGATGTTGGTTCTGTGAGGTGATCGTACGGGATACGGATGGGGTCAGGGATGGGTTGTTACTTACAGGAGGGCGAGTCTCCCGGTTCTGGAGAGACCAAACCATGTGCCGCCCGCTTGGACGTCGATACCGGACAAGATGTTTGGGTCGAGCTGTCCCCCAAAAGCATGGAAACACGCGGGCTTGGTGGGTCTGGCGAGATGCTCGTCCCGATTACTACACAAGATGCTACAAGAAGGTGAACACCACGACCCGGGAAGAAACAGGGCCACGTACAGAGCGTAATCGGGGTGATCCAGCGTGAAAAAGGCGATACACATCTTGAGAGCGGGACAAGTGTTGAATCGATAGCGTGCACTGCATGATCATGGCATCAGCGTGGGGATGGACGAACCATATCCGCACAGTCACTGCCTGGCTTGTGTCAAGGTGACAGTACTTGTTTGAGGGTCTCCGAGGAGGTCAAAGTGGGGTTATTCGCACTGGACGTGTTTCAGGACGGTAAAATTTCTGGGAGTCCACGTCCAAGACCAGCTCTCATCATTACTACCAGCTGCCACTTCAAGTTTTATCCGGTTGATGGAGACGTTGACTACAGTCGTTCTCGATAACGGCGGGTCCACCATTAAAGCCGGCGTGGTCGGCAACGATGAAACAGTCCGGTAAGTGTGGGGACCAGAACCAACTGCCAGTGACTGACCCCCTCGTGCCCAAGCATTATTCCCAACGCCGTCGTCCGATCAAAGGGAGACAAGACTACGTACATTGGCCACGAGATTGCCCGCTGTAGAGATTTTTCCTCACTCCATTATCGGCTCCCATTCGAAAAGGTGCAGGTCATCGAACGTACCACCTCATCCCATGACCCACTCCTATGCAAATTAGGGCTATCTGGTCGATTGGGATACCCAAAAGGCAGTTTGGGATGGCTTGTTCTCCACAGAGGCCCTCTCTGTCAGTACCTCTCCCCACTCGCCTAGCTTGCGCTGCAGCAGCCTCCGCAGGTGAACGCCCCAGAATCCTCGCTCATCATCACAGAACCTTACTTCAACCTGCCAAACATCCGAGTCGTCTATGATCAGTTTGTGTTCGAGGAATACGAATTTCAATCCTATTACAGGTGTACACGTAAGTCGCGTTTCTCCCTGGATACTTGGCGCCACGCTCATAGAACATTCCTGGCCAGCCGCTGCCATGATTCCATATGGCGCCATCTTCGCCGCTGAGGGACTCAATACTCCCGAATGTGCACTCATTGTTGATTCTGGCTTCAGCTTTACGCATGTGGTACCTTTGATCAACCATCAAATCCAGTGGTATGCCGTTAAGCGGTGAGCATTCCAATGAGAAATTTCCATCTTTAATCTCCCTCATCAGATTATAGAATGGACGTCGGAGGCAAACTTCTGACTAATCAGTTGAAAGAGGTGGTGTCATACCGCCAGTGGAATATGATGGATGAAACGTACATTATGAATCACGTCAAGGAGGCATGCTGTTACGTCTCAACACAGTTCATTGCGGACCTCGAAACCTGTCGGTACGTCGTTCCTTCACTACACGGCAAGCAGTTATTCAACCAACAAAGGTCCAGCCCAAAGAAGAACTCCGTTGTGATGGAATACCTTTTACCCAACTTTGCCATCAATCGAGGGGGCGAGATCAGACGACCCGGATATGAGCTCTCCCCAACAGATCAAGTACTTCTCATGGAGAACGAACGATTCACAATCCCAGAGCTCCTATTTCGTCCCGACGATATCGGTCGGTTGTTGAAATACTCAATACCATATTCTTATCGACCTATTGTTCCCTTTTGATTGCAAATTTCTAGGGTTGGATCAGACTGGACTCCCAGGCACGATAGCGGCCTCCATCGCGTTGCTCCCCGAAGATCTTCAAGGAATGTTCTGGGCAAACATTGGCGTTATCGGTGGTAATACCAAGTTTTCCGGGTTCCATGAACGACTGTAAGCAATCGTGGCCCATGATGGCGTGAGATGGTACTGACGATGAATCAGCATGACGGAATTGCGCTCGCTTGCTCCGGTAGATTTTGAGATAAACATTTTCAAGTCTGATGAGTGAGTTTTTTTTTTAACCCCCCGCTATCATTATGATGACATGCATCTCGGATCAGCCCGGTGACAGAATCATATCGCTCCGCGTTGGCGTTTGCTAAGCATCCAAACTGTCCATCCCACCTTCTCACCCGAGCTGAATACTTGGAACATGGCAGCAACGCGGTGCGCAGAAAGTTTGACCACTGGGATGACGGGAGGCCTGTCGAAAAGAACAAGAGTGTGAGACAGGAGGATGTCGAGCCACGGCTGGCGAAGAAACCCAGCCGAGCACGGTTGCGTTCGGGTGTATCATCTACTTCTCGCCGTCGGTGATCGGTCATTGCCGTACTCCTCTATGATCCATCGGCAACAGTTCACAGCTTCAGGGTTAGCTTTCTCCAGCGTAACATGTACGCTTCAACGACTCCGGTGTTCGCACTCGGAACACAAGAGCTTGCACTGTGACTCGAGCACAAACCTCGCACTCCCGTTTATCTTTGCAGATTTGCCCTTTATCATACTTATTGTGCTAGTCTCAGTACGGAAATCGCAAAATGAAAAGCTCGGTGTGACGAGCTCGGCCTCTGTGGGAACACGACACTTGACCTCACTTTATCTGGTCAGGCACTGATCTAAGCGGAGCGCAGTCGTGATTACCGCTGACTCGCCTCTAAGGCATGTTGGTTTCCTCTTCTTGGAACGATGGGAAGTGTTTCCTTCTACTGCCATCTTCGTTCTTCCAGAGTTCTCGGATTGGACCGTTCATTTCACCGATCACCGTGCACGAGAGTCCGCTTACGAGCTGAGCCAGCATCGCCACCTGGCCACTTCTCGAACACGCTGCATGAGAACATCGCGGAGACATGATTGGGCGTTTGTGTGTACGTGTTTACAGCGTCAGATGCCGGTCGTCGGTACTCTGCACTCTCGTCGCGTCTTTCCAACCATTGGTAATACTCCCAGCTCGCCTCCAGGCACGCTGGCGTACTCCGGGGTTGACGGGCTGGCTCTCAATGCCCCTTGTTACGAGGCTCTGGAGGGCAGACGAAGTAACTGTTCGTCTCCCTCCGCGGCTGCAGGCGTAGCTGGCACAGGTCCTGGAAGCCCGTCCTGGGACGGTATCAACTGATCGTGGATCGCGCACCTGGATCGATTTATGGCCTTCTCGCATCTTGTGTTCTAAGAATCCCAGAAATTCGTATCGTCTTTCAGCGCTCAGTACTCGTTGCGTCGTTTCAGTGCGCATCATCTCATGTGCCGAGCGCTCTAGATCGGTTCTGCACCGCTTGCGCGGCGCCGGGAACCGAATGGGCGTATCGATGACTCGTACAGTCATAGGCGATAGGCAAACATGTGGACCTTCGGGTGTCTCGCTCTCGGTCATCGGGCACTCGGGCACCGAGCTTGCTTCTGGTCCACAAGCTTACAGGTTCCGCGACCGGTAATCATCGCTGCTTGGGATATTGCAATTCCGTATGAGATGGACAAACCTATTCCCCTTGTGTCGTCGGTCGTCCCTTTTCTCCGGTGGATGGCCTGAGGTGGATGATTGGGGTTGGAGCAAGGTGATACGGTGATGCTGTTCAATAATCGATCTAATCTCGGTGGACACGGACGAAACGGACGACCCTTACACCACGGCGCCGTCGCTTGTTCCCCGGGAAGTAGTAAATGTGGAAAGGGAAAGGCGCGATGGTCGCTGTGCAACATTACAATTCTAAGACGCCTTCAGCTTCTCGGTGAACAAGCAGACAACCGTCCAACGGTAAATCGGTCACGTCAATGATGCTCTCATGGTTGATCGTATCAATACAGTATTGCTGTTCTTTTCTTTCCCTGCCTTTGCTTTCTGTTCGCTTTTTCGCCGACAGTACCACATGCCAAGCAGCATGACGCGTGTCAATGGCATCCACACACGAGCGCATACCGGTGCGCACAGCAGCTCTCAATCTTTGACGATAGCTCAATTCGAGTCCTTTTCCCGCCGGCTATCATCTCTGCGCTCGGCGAGCGTGACGCGCCGGCTCGTCCTTGTGGTCCTACGCAGCACCCACCGCCCACGTCTAAGGACGGTTGTCGTCCATGCGGTTGAATCGCATCGACCTCACTGTTCTTTCCGTGCCCCGCTTCTTTACTTATCATTTCACTGCCTTTTTCTTTACTCATTTTTTCATGGCATGCATATGGAACCACACTGGCAGTGCGCGCACATTCCCAACTCTCTCGTCGTTAGTCATTTCCCCCTGGTTGTCGCCTTGCCACCCAGGAAGCGAACATGCGCCGCCAAGGTGAGCGTAACAGACAGGGTTACGAGTCATCTTGCCAAAGTACTCGCAGCGCCTTGCCGCCCACCTCTGGAATGGGTCATCAACCAGATGGATCCTACTGGCAGTGCGCACGTACGTTCCTCTCCGATGGATCAATGTCAGCTCTTTTTCTTTCTCCAAGTCCAGGTTGATAGCTGCCTTGTCGCGCAGCCAACCAAAACGCGATGGCAATCCGAGCGCTACAGCGGAACAAGCGATTGTCCGTTTTTTCAGAGTGCCAAGTGCTCCCACTCGCCGCCTGCTGACTTTTGATGCCGACCTTGGTGCTCCCAGCACTTGTACCTCGCCCACCGCCCACCGTTTACACACAAAACTTCGTTCTCCACATTCGGTTCAGCCCCAGTCAGGGGCGAGCGCGCCTTGCCTTTTTCTTTCTGTTTATCTCTCTCTCCCTTTCCTTTTCGTTCATTTTCATTTTCATTTGGTTTGACCGATCAGATCCCCGTTGGGCCAGCCTGCCGTCTCGACAGGGCTGCCCCGAGTCGGACGACCCAAACCAGAAGGGACTAAAAAAGTTTAGGGCCTGGATGGATTCTGTGGCGTCAATGCTAGGCAGTGTTGCACAGCGCTTGGGATTATCGCCAATGCTTGTTTATCAATGCTCAGTTTTTACTTTTTATGGGCTTATTTTTTTTTCATTCCATGCGCTTCGCTTCTTTTCAGGGTATCAGCCTACGCCTACAGGCTGCGAACTTGTCACGTGGTGGTGTATCGTCGGATTCGTACTAGTGCTGACTGCGGCCGCCCACACTTGACGAGATCGCCGATGGTTGTTCGCGGGTACAAAGTATATCGCACCGCAATACAGATACTAATGCATCTTCTGGTTAGTCATTGATAGTTCTAGGTTTGCAGTGTTGCCACTGCGCACGCCAACGCCACAAACATACGATCTGTGTTTTTGTGTTGCTGAATCTTGCCATTTTGTTTTTACATAAAGAAATGAATTGAATGGTGTGTTAGTTACCCCCAAAAGGTCTAAATGGACTTGCTGTGTAGACTTGGACGACTTGGTAAACGGATGCGATTGCGGCACAGGTTCTCAAGTTCAGATCTTGCCGGTGGCTCAGGGGCGAACACTTTGAATGTTAGAACCACATGCAACCACAACCCAGCAAGCCAGAGAGCGGCCAGAATATTGATCTCTCATACCAGCGTTCGATCCGATCGATCGGGTATCCATACCACTAACCTAGTGGCGGCGCCATCCCCCGAAACATAAAAGAGAAAGAGAGAGACAAAACGAGAGACAATGAAAAACACATGTTGATTAAGTAAAGAAACGTGGTGGCAGGAGCGGGCGGGGACGATAGACTAAGTGACAATGGATGGTTCTGATCTCCCTTGCTCTATCATGCCCCTCTTACTTTACTGCGCTGGTTGTTGCGTTTCGGCGAGAGACATGACTTCCATGAGTACCGTCTGCTGCTCGACGCTCAACGTGGTCGTCGCAACTTGATACAGTGCTGGGTTCTTGGTTTGGAAAGCTGGTCGTGGCGAAAGGGGCAAATGAGCAGAGAAAGCGCATCAAGGAGTCGAGTCAGTACAGAGAAACCACGCAACCAAAAAATTCACGCACTCGTCAACGCATGCTGGAAGGTCGTATACGGGTTGATCGCATCGATGAGGCTGAAAAACCCGAGTTCCTCCTCAATCGCCGACTCCTCAGAGTCTTCTGATACATCGTCACCTTGCTCTGTCTGCTTTTCAGATCGCGCTCTCAGACGGGCGCTCTGAAGGGACAACGTCAATGTCGTGTCGAGGCCCTCGGGAAGAAACAAGACAGCCTCGTACCTCGTTGGCGAGCATTTCGAGATACGCCGAATCTTCGTCCCAGACGTCCTCTAAAAGATGACTCAGTTCATCCACATAGCACAAGTCAGAAGAAGGCATATAGTTACCATCATCCTCGCCCTCCAAGTTCAAGTATCTCGCGTCGTCGTCGTCATCTTCGTCCTCTTCGTCGATCATAGTTTGCTCCAACGCCTTGCGTTCTATCGCACCAGTCAACATCACCGGCGAAAAAAAAACACAGTGGAAGACGCAAAACGCACTCGTTATTGCTTGCGGAAGCGACTTGAAAATCACCAGCGCGCCCCCAACGATCCCATACCACCCCTCCATCAAACTCGCCGGAATCATCGCCCCATCGACCTCCAACAACTTGCTCAACACGAGCAAACTCAGCTTCTTGTCATGTACGCGCGGCAGCTTGTCCTCGGTATTGATCGCCGCGAACCACCTGTCAAAAAAGAGACGCGCCGTACCAGGCTTGTAGTTCTCCATGAGGTGCAATGCTGCGGTCGGGTTGTAAAAGACGGTGTTGATCAGGACGATCATGTTGGCAAGTTTGAAAGCGTAAGTGTGGCCGCCGTCGATGTGGTCGATGGCGATCTTGATGATGTTCTGGAGGTGCTGCAAGAGAGAACGACATGAGTGTGATGTGTCGGGCGAACGGAATCCTGAACGTACATCGTCGACGTGACCGACGAGATTGAGAAGAATGGACTCGGCGAGCTTGCACCCGTTGATTCGATCGTTGTCACCGAGGTTCTCGTTGGTCATGGCCGTTTCGTAAATGTCCAACACCTTTTGCCTATAGTCAGGTCGAGCTTTGAAGACGTCAGCGCCATAGGACACAAAGTTATCCAGTGAAGGAAGCATTTCTGCAAATGACCATGTCAAGAATGCACTGTACGATGCATGACACGGCGCTCACCATCCAAAAAGTCGACGGCATCTGACTTGAAAAGTGAATACGTCAACTCAAACACGGGCCACATGTTGGGCGAGATGGAAGCAAGCTTGAATGTCAAATTGTCCACCAGCTCGTACATATGGTCGAACAAATCTAGACGTCGTATAAGAATGTAGATATACTGTCGTCCATCGAGCACTCACCGATGAGCTTGTTCTCCAGCGTGAAGCGAATGATGGGGATGACCACTTCTTGCACTTGTCTCAAGATTTCCTGATTCGAGTCTACCGAGGACACGATCTATACACGCGTTTCCACGTCAACACTGACACGAATGCCTAGCACTAAACTCACCGTGGTGATCGTCTTGGCCACACCCATCGCGCCATATATCTTGTCGTCGTCGGTGTCGAGTATTGTGTCAATATCCACGTTATCCAAATTAGTTTCGCTGGTCTGCGCCAATCCGTCCTTTGCTAGACGTAGATACGATTCACACTTGCCAAATGCCCGCGTCAGACGGCGACATGCCACCACCAAAAGGAACAGAAGACCCACCAACCGACCCGTCAACTCCGTCGCAACCGGAAGGAGCTCATCCTGGAATAACTCAACCATGGACTCCATCGAGGTGTTGAGAAGATCAAGATCCGTCTCGTCGGAAAGTTTGAGAAGACCTGTGATGCCATCAATGCTCTACTCGATAGTTTTGTTCGATAGAAAGGACGCACGTCGAATGACTTCGCCAACTCGAGGTGACACGGCCGTCCGCACTGTACAACTCGATCATCATGGCAATCCTTTTCCAATCATGAGTGTCACATACCTGATTCATAGGCGGCAACCATCTGCGTGAGTGCCAATGCTGCCTGCACGCGGACCGGAAGCTCGGCGTCATCGAGTGCATTCCCCACTGCATTCGAGTGCCTCGCCAAGTTCTTGAAAACGCGTGTCATTGTCGGCATAAAGAAACAGACGATGTAAGACCTACCTCAGGGTTGCTCCACTCGAGGTTATGTTTTACGACTGTTCCAAGCACCTCGCAGGCCTGCGCCAGCCATGAGCGATTTAAAAAAAGGAGCAAGACTCAGCGTAGACTCACGATGGCACGCATATACGGTTCGCTTGCAGTGAATTCGGGGAAAACATGTCGCACCATAAAGTCTTCCATGCTCCCCTTGACCTCGGGATGGCGCATGACAAACGGACCAAGTGCCGCAGTAATGTTCAGCGCCCCGAATTTTTGAGGTGGCGCCGCGTTGCTAGAACAGATTAGGATACGTTCAACAGCTCCGATCGGTACAGAGGTTATAACACTCACGAAGTGAGAATCTCGTTCACAAACTTGAGCATGGGCAAGAATGCAAGCTTGGTTCGAACACTCGCCAAAGCGAGAATAAACGAGGTTGCACCGGACACGGGAGATGATATATTTTCGTATTCATCTGTATCACATTATCAGACTAGGTCCCGAATCCGCTGCAAAAGACTTGAACATACCAATAGAAGCTCGGAGATACTCGACAGGATCAGATGCCCAGAGTTCCTGGTCAGTAGGCGTGAAACAAAGGTGAGGAAAGACAAAGTTGGAAACAAGGCGGTTGGCGTGAGGTTTCAACAACACCCAGGTAGACTTTGGTTTGATACTCGAGAAGAGTCAGCTGGCATAAACAACACGACACCATGAAACATACCATGCAGTGAAGAATTGGAAAATCTGATATTGGCATTTCCTTGACAGCCATGCTTGCTTGGATACGTACAGTTCGACTTGATGAAGATGAACTTTGAAAATCTCGGGCGCAAACGCCGTGACAAAGTGATTTGCAAACTCCCCATACTCCTTTTGCATGGGAGATGGGAGTTGCGAAGGGTTCCCAAACCTGTTTCGTATGGTGTCAGACCACAAAACTCGGGTGGCATTCCACGACGCCTGACCTGTGAAACAGTCTGCCCAACGTTGCATACGCCCATTTCTTGGCCTTCCACCATTCGGACTTTTCCCTGTCATCTTCATTTTCAGGGACGACGTTGCTCGGAAGGGACAAATTGACAACTTGGAAGAGCAGTCTACCCCAAGGCACGAGACTTTCAGGACTTTGCTGATGTACACTGAGGTTGACGATGATGGATGTCTTGTATGCTTTCAAAATGAGATGCAGCATCGACGGAATCTCTTGCGCCGACGAAGGTGGCGTGTTCAACATGCCACTGGCGACAGTGACGAGCGTTGGGAAGAGTTTCTCCACGACGAGAGGAAGGTAATCCTTGGTCTGACGATACCTGCCCGCACGTCAGTGAAAAACGCACCAACACTAACACCCCGCTCACCTAAACGCCCGCACACACTCGAGCGCCGCAACGCACCCCGCTCCGACCTCGCGAATATCCCCACTGTTCAACAACGCGTTCACGCTCTCCAACAACCCCGACCACCTGTCTGGAAAATCATGCGAGATGAGATCCTTGAGGGTGGCACCGAGCTGCACCGTGATCGTCCTCGAAGGCGATCCTGCAAGCACACGCAATATGTTTGATTTGAGCGCGTCGCGATCGGATTGCGCGATCGGGATTTGTTCGGGACGTGTACCAGGCGCGTCGAGAATGTACGACGTGTGGACGCGGTTTTTGAGGTACACGGAACATGCTTGACGGGTTGAGCTGGATGGGGTGGGTGAGCGGAGTGGACTTGAGCAGCGTGAGGCAGTGGGGCACGTACAGATCGATGCTATCCGATGCGATGATTTGCAAGATGGCCGTCAACATGCCCTCTTGTGCACCGATCTAGGACACGAGACAGGATCTAGGCCACTGTCAACGAACGAACAGGCCCACGACGCACCTTGCGAATCTGGAGCTCGCCCGCTTTTTGAATATTGGGATCGGCATTGTAGGTGGTGGCAAAGAGACCTGCGAGTCCTTGGAGGTCCATCGTGTGCGGAAAAGAAAAGAAAGGCAGTGGTGATTGTACGCGTAGCTACCAGAGATGGAAGAAAAATAGTAGAAGGCGCGGAAGGTCGTCGAGGTTTGAGGGCAAGATCCTCAAATTTTGGTCAACAACGCGTGTCGCGTTTCAATGAAAACCTATTATGGCACTCGCGGATGCTTACTCGGCTACTAGACCATCTCCACATCCCACCACTTTTCGAATTGACCATTCGTCGACTCGACTAACCACTGTATGTATTTCTATAAGGGAACGATCAAAGATGTGCGCGCTGCATTCCTCACGGCTTTTTCGAAGGCAAAGGAACTCCACTTGCAATCCTACAAACCCTGCACGTCTGATAAAAGTATCCCTCCGTCTTAATCAACAATGGTGATTACAGTGATCCACTTTCCCAAATATGAGATAGACGCAGATCTCCACCAATCATCAGTTTCGAGAACGAAAGCGGTATAGTGGTACACCATCAGAGCCTTACTTCGAGCTACAAACCACTAACCAGAGTCAATAAGAGAGACAGCCCGAGGTCAGCTCTACTCTTCACCATTTTGGGTCAGTTCATTGACCTTTTGTCATTGTTGGGGAAGCCAATGGTTTCTTTATTCAGGGCTGTGTATTGTGTCCAGTAAGAACTCTCAGCATGCTCAGGGAATCTTGCTGGAAAACTCTTGTTCTGCCATCACATCATCCCATAAACATTTCTACTTCTAGGAATGATTTACAGTGATTATGGACTACCTGTCTGATGAGCCCAAAACATGAAACCTGCACCTATTAGTGTGGGGACACCCCTAAAGATTTCTTGCACATGTGCATCATTTATGCTGCTCCATCTGCTTCTCATCCTTCATCGTTGCTTGAGATTTGTGTACCCAGTCAGGTACCATCAGCAAATCACTTTGTGACTGTACGGTGCTGTACAGTGCTGTACAGTCATACAGTGGTACAGTAAGGTCCCCCCTGTACAGGAACACCAAAAGTGTTTAAAAATGAATATATTTGCTATAGGACAACATTTGATAGTGCCTGTAGCCACTGTGCTGACACTGTACTGACTGTACCCACTGTAGCACTGTCCCAAAAACAGTGATTTACTGATGCACATAGGCTACCAACCCAAAGCTATGGTTATCTTGGTAAAAGTTAGCATTGTCTAATCCATTCTCAAAGAACACTTGCTATAATGGAATTCAACTGCAAATGATTCCTGCTGATATTGCAGGATCAGGACAAAAATAGAAAGGATGGCTACTAGGATGAGGACAGTGATGGCAAACATGGCTTGATGGAACTTTCACATCATGTCCCCTTGTTCCTTCATTTTCCCACCACCAAGGAAGTCATTACAGTTTATTGTACCTGCATACCTCATATCATTTTCAAAGGCTGTCAGACAATCAGAGCTATTAGCAGTCATTTTGGTCTCTGACAGAGCAATACCCATTTCCAAGTATCCCACTAATGTATGTAGCAGGATGCAGGGACCCTAAGAGCCTGGATGGGAAGCACACCCTCCGGACCAAAACCCAGGTTTGGGTTCTGGTCTTTTTTCTTTGCAGGCCAAGCCGAGATGCCGAACAGCAGTGCCGAGATGCTGTTTCAGTGTAGCTCAGCACTGTCAACAGCAATGCTCCGAAGACACATTGCTACCTCTCATTGCCCTCAATGCCCCCAATGGCTCCCTCACAAAAGTCAAATTGAGGCTCTCCTCGTCAAGGAAAAGCAAAAGGAAAACAGAGAGCCACAGATTCCACGGATGATACAGCACCCTCCGCTACTGATGGGAGCCAATCAGCAGCAAAACCTGAGCCTTCTGGCACTTCCCTATCTATGCACTAGACCGTTGAAGATGAAGACACCCTCATTGAGCTGGTGTTAGAAAAGAAAGCGATGATGGGGAGTAATGGTTCCTTCAGGGGCTCGTTTTGGAGTGAAGTGGCTAGCAACTTCCCTGATCCCTGTCATGGGAAGCCCAAGACAGCAGACAGCTGCAAGGAAAAATGGAAGCGGGTAAGCGATCTATTATTCTATCTGGCTATACCACTCAGGATCGGAATGTCCGTAGATGAAGAACATATATGACATCATCAACAAGATTGCGCATACATCAGGACTGCACTACTCTCTGAACGAAGGGACAAAGTACAGGCCGGAATGCCTTCACATGTGGGAAACATTTATAAGTGTACATACTTGTTTTGTATCATCTGTTGTTGTCTACTAATGATGCACTTGATTGTTGACAGCAAAACAAGGGTGCGCAGCGGTTCAAAAAGAAGGGGTGGATCCACTATGACAAAATGTGTCTACTGCTACCATCAAAGCAGACCGGCAAAGCCAAGTTTATTGTTCAAGTCGATCAGAGCGCCCCCACCCTGGCCATCCCGAGCACTTCGCAGCTGTCCTTTTCATCCCCATCACTTGCCGCTCATCAAAGTGCGAGCACCGACTCACACCCTGTCACTCTACAATATCCCGAAGCTGAAATGAATGCACTCAAATTGGGGCCGAATGACTCTATGGTATCAACCGCTATGTGGAGGGAATCTAATACAACTTCACATGCGTCTTCCCCGCTGTCCTCGGCTTTTCAGCCACCTGTTGGAACACAGCGTGACAACATCCTCTGACACCCCACTCCTTGGAATGCAAACATACTATATAGATGTCTCCGACGCAGGTAACACCTCTCATCCTGTTCCATAACAGCATTGAGAGGTACGTTCCCATCGCATATTTGATACCTAGACATGCGCTCACATGAATATTGTATCATAGCTTACGCGTGTCATAGTTCTTACAGGTTATGAGCCCTGCGCGGTTCTGAACTGAAGAACCCGCTCTACTACGACAGACCCCGCGTACTAGCCAATCACATGACCGGACACAATGAACGAGGACGCTACACTTTTCAAGTGAGAATCACACCTCACATGCCTGGGCTACGCACAATAAATAGCCATACCCTGTGCCCTACCCTTCTCTTACCATGACCCCATCTACACAATCAAGCTCCAAAGCACCCCAAATGAGCGAAAGCTCCAACACCATGCTCGCCGCAATACCAGAAGCCAACAATCCTGGACCAGCACTGGTGCTCGCAGCACCAGCTGCAACAATTCTCAAACCACTAAAACTCAGCAATGCGAGCCTCAACAAGATCGAACAGCTTGACATGGGTAAACACAATTGGCCCACCTGGTCCGAATCGATAATGAACATATTCCTACTGAACTCATGTGGCGGATACATCCTCGGGACTATCCCTCGCCCAACCGATTCGATGGAATCCATGTCAGTCTGGGACATCAACAACCTCTGTGTTATCGCAGCCATGAAGACGTGTTGCACATGGGAAGAGAGTCTCTTGCTACGCAACGCCTCGAACGCAAAGGATGCATGGGACATCCTGCGTGTACGACACGAGAAGTTAGGCCCAGTCACACAGATCTTACTGATCCAAGATGCGCTTGGCGTCCAGTTCAAGCGATCCAATAGGCTGGCGACGACAGCTACACAACTACGAGACATTGTAGACTGCATATATGCGATTGGGATACCACAACAGGATGATTTCCTCCTCATTTTCCTCATGAATGCTCTCTCTGTTGAGTTCCCAGCACTTTGCAACCATATAGCCGATTGCGTCAACGCAAGCACAGCGACGGACCCATATACATCGGCGCATGCTCTTAGGTGGCTTGATATGGAACAACAGCTACTCGATGGTGAGAAGCAGCATCAAGGAAGCAGTTTCGCTCTCGCCGCCATACCTAGCAACAAAGCGCATGCGAAGGTCAACCGCAAATGCTCTGTATGTGTGACAGTTGGACACGACATCTGTTGTACGAACTGTGGAGGGACAGGACATACTGGGCCTCAATGCTGGCGCCCTGGCGGAGGTTGGGCAGGCGAATGCGATGCCATCTTAGCAGAGAAACGAGCAGCTAAAGCAGCTAAGGCAGCTGGGGGAGGATCTAACATTAAGTCTGTGAATCCCGCATCTGGGAAGCCTTCCACAGCTGGAGGTCTTTGATACGACACCACAGGTCGCGCATACATCCTCAACGCGAGTACTGGAGAGGCTGTATTTTTGGCCACTTCCTCCTCGCTTGCACCCATGTCCGTGACCACACCCAGTGCGGGAACACCAACGAATCTACCCCCAGTGCCCGAATTCGCAGGACTCGCCTCAGACGCCATCACTCCAGTGTTTATCCGCAAAGCTACCTCCGCAGACCTTGAGGAGTTCGACGCACTGTTCTCGATCATTACACCCATGACATCAGTGGACTGGCGGAAGCACACCCAACCAGTGGACTTTGCAGGACTCACTTACAAAGCACCCCAGCAATGCGTCGCTACTGCGATTGACCCTGTGACTGCAACCTTCTATCTCAACAGCGGAGCATCTGTCCATCTGAGCAATGCCGAGTCTGACTTCTATACACTCAAGCCAATTGCTCCCAGGTGTATCAGCGGTGTTGGGGGCTCATCCGTTTTCGCTGTTGGTATTGGCACAGTGAAGATTGTGATCACTAAGGGAATGCACCTCACCTTGCATGACGTGCTGTTTGTGCCCTCTGCGACTGTGTGCCTTGTATCCGTGTCAGCGCTTTGTTCACAGAACAGATGCTCTGTCCATTTTGATGTGACAGGCTGTTGGGTTGCAGCGCACAATGGTGCTCACATCCTGTCTGGGACCTTTAGCTCGCGTCAGCTTTATGCACTTAGCGGCGGCCAGCTGTGTTGAGATCTGGGTATTCGCTTTCTGCTCTTCTATTCCATAACCCAGATCTAGACCTGATTACATCAATGGTCCAGACCTTCAGACTATAGGTCCAAGTACACTATCACATATTACTCATCATATGACATCATAGATAACCGCCATTATTGCTATTGGCTATAGATAGGACTCTTATCAGACGTGATACGATATGACTCATTCCTATCTCTTATCTTTACCTA
>JBBPNA010000399.1:0-23718 GCA_038090555.1 Boletus subcaerulescens | reverse complement strand
CTTTTCTAACCCATTCTCACGGCACCCATAGCTTTGACGTCCCACCTCGAGCTCGAAACACTGGTGGTCGGTCGGTCTGCGGGCGCGTTAGGTGCTTTGGGAGGTGCTGGAGCATTGCTAGGTAAGTTGTCGACACCGAGTATGCACCTGTCCGCTCAATGGTCCATTCAGTCATCCAAGGCTGGGTCGAGCTGCGGGCTTTGGTGCTCATGGTTGGCACGGCAGTACTACTTCGTTCCGACACGCCCTCCAAGCTTTTCTGCATGTTTACAACATCCTTGTCATGCATGGATGCTTCTGTTGCGGTGTCATTGGTAAGTGTTATTACATTGCAGCTTGTATCACCTGCTCTATTTGAAGCTGGGGGGCTTGTTTGCTACGTTTGCTATTGGTTGGCACATCTCATTGTCATCAACGCCTTTGTTGTGGATGTGACCGACTATCTTAAATAACACGTGAGTTATGTTGGAATCCTTCAGTTCTGAACCTGACGTGCACAGTCAAGCTGATCGGCATCACCGAGAAGTCCCTGTGACGCGGTGCCATTCAAAGATGGACAGTTGTGGAAGGAAGCTTGAACCTAATAATCTACTTTTCGATCTAGAGGGGTCTAGATCCTGGAGAGCGCACCTGCCTTTTATGGCAATCAGAGCGCACCCTAGTCAAATCAGAGCGCACCCTAGCATCATCAGAGCGCACCCTGCTGACAAATGAGCACACCCAGAGCGCAACCTGCTCACCAGTAAGCACAATGAGAGTAAATCTGGTATAATGAGAGCGCACCCAGAGCGCACCCTACTGTAGTGAGAGCGCACCCTAGTACAATGAGAGCGCACCCTAGTACAATGAGAGCGCACCCTAGTACAATGAGAGCACACCCAGAGCGCACCCAGAGCGCACCCTACTGTAGTGAGAGCGCGCCCTAGTACAATGAGAGCGCACCCAGAGCGCACCCTACTGTAGTGAGAGCGCACCCTAGTACAATGAGAGCGCACCCAGAGCGCACCCAGAGCGCACCTAGAGCGCACCCTACTGTAGTGAGAGCGCGCCCTAGTACAATGAGAGCGCACCCAGAGCGCACCCTACTGTAGTGAGAGCGCGCCCTAGTACAATGAGAGCGCACCCAGAGCACACCCTACTGTAGTGAGAGCGCACCCTAGTACAATGAGAGCGCACCCAGAGCGCACCCAGAGCGCACCCTACTGTAGTGAGAGCGCGCCCTGATACAATGAGAGCGCACCCAGAGCGCACCCTACTGTAGTGAGAGCGCACCCTAGTACAATGAGAGCGCACCCAGAGCACACCCTATGGGAGATCAGGCAACCACAGCACAACCAAAGTATATATCAGCAGTGAGCGTAACCCGCCGGCGGATCAGGCAACCACAGCACAACCAAAGTATATATCAGCAGTGAGCGTAACCCGCCGGCGGATCATGCAATCAGGATACAATCAAAGAATATATCCATAGCAGTGAGCACAACCCGCCGGTGGATCAGACAATCATAGCATAACTAAAGTAAAATATCTATAGTCCATCTGCTGATATTATCAAGTAATCAGGGTATAATCAAAGCAATCAATAGTGAGCACAACCCGCCGGTGGATTAAGCAATTATAGCACAAGCAAAGTAAAATGCACAATTATTGTATGGTGAGCATCATCTACTGGTGAATTAGGCAACCAAAACATAATCAAATAATATATCTATAGTGAGCATAACACGTCAGTGGATCAGGATGCAATCAAAGAATATATCAATAGCCAGCACAACACGCCGGTGGATGAGGCAACCACAGCACACCAAAGTTTATATATGATAAGTGACATTCACCAGTGGGTTGTACAATAAGAGGACAATATTTCACATATATATATAGTAAGTGCCATGCACTGGAAGATTATGTAAGCTTACATAAAGACAAACATAGGCATCAGAATGTCAACAACATCTCTTTAACTCGAACCATCACCTTCCCGTTTTGATATAAAGCACAAACAAGTACAACTCACTACCACAAACACCACAATGGAGAGTGATCAGGCAAGCACTGGCACTAACCAACGAGGTGAAGAACATGAGGCAAGTGTTTTGATAACTTGAATGAAAATGTCAATAAACAGTACTTACATGTATACTCTTAGAATGAAACCATGCTCAGATATGAATATGTGAGACATGATGGTGTGTGGCACTCGACACATCCGGCAAGTCTCATCAAACAATACTTGGCTAATATTGACATGAACATCTGGTTTCTAGCTCACAGAAGACGAGTTTGCAAGGATCGAGGCATATGAAAGGGAGCAATCAAACGTGTGTCACATTCCTTGAATGTACACCATCTACTGAACTGCTGTAAAAACAGGAAGATGAACTTGCTCGCTATGAGGCAATGGAAGACTATGAAAGTCTTTGTACCTGCATGTGTCTTGACAACGACTCATATGAATCATTCACACACTACTGTGATGTGATCGAGTGTCGTCGTCATGGTTCATCATGGTCATGGTTTGAGAAGGCGAAAGAACAGGAGATGGAGCAAGAGGAGATGGAGCGAGCAACATACGAGCAAGAAGCATTGCAAGCAATGTATGAGCAAGAAGCATTGGAACAGCTCAGGGAACACTATGAAGATATGATGGAGGTCTATTTGGAAGGTGAGAACGAGAATGAGGAAAGAGATGATGATCTGTATGACATGTTGGTTTAAACATTCATGTGTTAGAACAAGATGTGGTAGATATCATGAAAGGTTGATCAAAAAATCACAATAATGGTAGATGGTGCCAATCACGCCGGCGGATCAGGCCAAGATGCTGAAAGTGACCTGCCAAAGAACAGTAGAAACTACTATCATATACTGTCACTGCATAGTATACATCATATGATCTTTTGTATTTGTGTTAAACAATTATAAACAAATATATACATACATATATGGGAAAATTAAATGAATTGTTTCTTGTTCTCTTACCATCACTATCACCATCACTGTCATCATGCCTTATCATTGTGAATCCTGTGGTTCCACCTTTGACAACAAAAATCTATACAACAATCATAGGAAAAAATGTATCACATCAGTAGCTATCATAACATATTCAGGCGAAGAAGTCACTTTGCATCGCAACGAGAACAATGTGTTTCTTTGCTACTGCTCTCATCCAGCTTGTCCCAAAGCAGCTGGATTCACAACAGCAGAGGGTGTGAAGAAGCATATGAAGAAGCTACAAACCACTTGGGTTGGTGCTGAGAGAAAGGTAGGCATTTTGCACTACAAATGAAAGTTTTGCCCACACCATCACAGACTCCAAGCACTCAGCCAACTGTTACAAAGGCAAGCAAGCATGATCCAACAGTGTATCATGCCATGATCTGAGTTATATTTACAACAGGAGTCTATAGATCAGATCCCAGTATTGGACATCAGTACCAAAGGAAACAGTGTATGTATTTACCAATGTATCATGCTCACTACTAACATCAAGCAGACATCATCTTTTGGACTCATTGATGTAGACAAAGTCATGAAATCACCGTCTCTACATGGTGATGATGTCAGCATGGCATCATCAAATATTGGTTCTCCAAGGGTATGTGATTATATACCATGTGCATATAACGCCGGCGGCTTATGCTCCAACAAGTCACCAGCAATCAATCTACCCAAGGTCATATTCTTCCAACACATTTTGTATAGCATATTGACCACCAATACTTTGACCAGATGTCATCAGAGGCAAACGTGGATGACATTGACATGCAGTCACCCCATCCTTCTATTCCAGTCTTTCCTAGAATGCATGCAATGCCATCTCTCATGGTATGTATATACACAATTCAACAAGACATCATATATATGATATGATTTCAGTCAATCATTCAAGAAGACCAAGTGCCCTTGAACCCACAAGAAACAACAGCTCAAGCTCCTGCCACACCATTTATTTTCCATTCATTCCTTAACAATCACAACATCTCTGTCAATGCAGAGTTTCGAATTCCTATTTGTCGCATCTGTCAAGAGGGTATTCCTGCCAATGAACTAGTAACACACCTGGAGAATAAACATCCACATCTAACTCACACATTCAAGGAAGATGTTTACAAGAAGGTCATTCAGGAGCTTGGTCTGGTCTCACAAGTGCCAAATGACATGGCAGGACCCAGAAAGTTGATTCATGGACTTCCTGTCTATGATTGCCTCCATTGCCCTTATTGCCCTTATGTTGGTCAACATCCCAGATCCATGCAGATACATCATCAAAAGAAACACAAGAATTCTGAATCTGTGATCCGATGGCGATGTTGCAGGGCCCAACGATGGAGAGGAAAGGGCAAGGGAAATCTTCGTGTATTTTGGGAGGTTGTTTCGACTGAGCAGGACACGCCGGCAGGTTCCAGTGAACCATTGTTGGCTCAGCTTACAAGAGAGCTAGAAGAGGAATTGCTCACAGTACATGTTCCCAAGGATCGTCGCCTCATCAGTCCATGGCTGCTGACAACTGGCTGGCATACATTCGTCGAGAGCTTGAATATCCCTATAGAGCATGCTTGTCGGCTAGTTGCTCTACCACCATCTCACAAGAGAGAAGTCGAGGCATTGTCTACAGCTGTAGAGATATATTTCCAAGAGGCCATTTCACTCATAGACAGCACAGACGAGCTCATTTTAAAAAGACTCAATTCACCTCATCCTGCTAAAAAGTAAGCTCACTCTTTGCACAAACCGCCGGCGTATCATGCTCAATTCACATGTTTCACAAGTGGTATATCCAACACACCATTTCACAAACACATGCTTGACACCACCTTGAGGCAATATGTCATGCCCATCATCCGTTTCATCACAATGTCACTTGCATGCATGTGGACATCCATGAACTCGGACGGTATTCTAGATGATCTACAGGCGATACTACGTAACAAAGCTGATGAAGCACAACTGGTTCAACAGACCCATGTGGTGTTGCTAAAGGCTTGGATGACCATCTGGAAAAAAGAGCCAAATGGCAATCTCATAGCAGATCCAACAGAAGCATGTCTGGCACTCTTGACATTGAATCAAGATGGATCCTTCAAAGAACCCAAGCATGTCACCACGATCATTGCCAAGTTCGAGTATTGCATGCGCCTCACTTTCTTAAAGGAAATCAGAGCACGTGCTGCTCACAATGGCATCCATGGAGAACCTACTGTCTGTGATGAACTCCAATCATGGTTCACCGAAAATACCTACTCGACATTTGCTCGTCTGCGCTCCCTGCAACACAGAGCATCTGCCATTGCCTATGATACAATGGGTTTGCCTAATATCTGGTGGACGGACATGGAGACATGGCAAAGCATGCGCTACAAAGGAAATGCCATCGCTTTCTCTGATATATGCAAGATCTTTCGTGACACAGAGGAGAGTCTGGTCACCATCTGGGAGAAAAAGGTACTCAGAGGCCTCAGTCTCAGAGTAGACTATTCAGACATCGTCGATGACTTGAGCAACAAGGACGTCACCTACTCCTTTCTCTCTGATCCAAGAAACAAGCCATTTCGAGATCGCATGCATCTAGTCCGTGCCATCTTGGAGGGCAAGGGGGCCTTTTCAGACTTTTTGTTGCACCGAGAAGGCGAGTTGATCTGGAATCGTGCAGCACTTCGTAGCTGGCTGCAAGACTATGCCGAGTTGGAGAGATTGATTCTTCTGAGAGCAGAAATGCTCAGTGGTGCACCCAGCAGAGGGTCAGAGCTCAGTTGCATGAGCTATCGCAACACACAGGCCAGGACCACTCGCAACCTGATGATCTTTGGTCAACACGTCACGCTCCTCTGTCAATATTCCAAAACATCCTCCCTTACTGGCCATGACAAGCTGATTCCCCACAGTCTGGATGCAGTGACTGGTGACATACTCATCCAAGATCTAGCCATTGCAAGACCTTTTGCACAGATAGCAGCTAGGATCTGCTTTGAAGACCAAGCCATAGTACAACTCTACAAAGACCAGCTTTTCATGAACTTTGGCAAGGCATTTACTTCACAAGATCTTTCCTCTGCCATGGCAACGTTCAGCCTACCTCATATCCAATTCTCACTTACCATCAATCCCTGGCGTCACATCCAGACTGCCTGGAAACGCAAGTTCAAGTGTGCCATTGAGGATGTCGTCGAGTTTGACAGGGAAGAGGATGTAGATGCACTGCAAGCCGGTCACACACGAGCCACAGAGAACCGTATCTATGGCCTCAGCACACAGAGTTTGACAGGTGCAGCTGAGGATATCCTTCCACTATTCCTACAAGCTAGCACTGCCTGGCAGGAACGTTGTCAGGTGGCACCAGGTGGACTAGGGCTTCCATATGCACATGCTCGCTCAGGAAGTTATCAGAAGCACCCCACAATCAAGAAACCATGGGGTATGCATGACCCACTGGCAAGAAGCACTACAGAATTCACACCAGCTGTAATCGAACAAGTAGCAGAACAAGTGGTTGAACGACTCACTCCCATGTTGGACAATATCATGCAAGCCATCACGGCCCTCAAATCGTCATCCACGTCAGAGAAAGGAAAACAAAAGGAGACAGTCGTAGCAGATAGTTCTCCCAGTGAAGAAGAGAGCATAGATCCAGAGATTGAAGCAGAGGTACAAAGAGCCATTCTGGCATCCTTGGCTGCCAACAACATCAAACAGGGTATGTTTGACATCACATTCAATGATGCCTTCATACTCATCTACTCGTTATCTAAGGAGAAAGCAGTGGTAGTGGCGCAACCCGCCGGCGTGTCATGCCAATCCCAGTGCCTGCTGCAGAGACCACATGCAAGGGTAGGTTGCAATGTTTGACATGATGGACACTGATGGCATCTGTCAACTAGATGTACTCGACACGGCATTGAACAAGATGCAAGTTATACTTTTCGATCAAAATGCCACCTGGAGATCAGAGCAGCAACGAACAGCCATGAAGGCAGTTCTGCAACGTGAGACGGACATTGTCGTCATACTACCCACAGGAGGGGGCAAGTCAATGTTGGCCATCATACCGAGCTTGATAGAGCATGACATGGTCACCATCTTAGTCCTGCCGCTCAACTCGCTGATCATGGACTATGAACAACGGTTGAAGACGATGGCAATTCCCTATCAAATCTATGAGTCACACAAAGATTTGAGTACCAGCCACAATCTCGTCTTGGTATCAGCAGACAAGTCTTTGACCTCTCACTGGCGTAGCATGCTGGCAGACCTAGGTCGGCGCAAGACCATCGCCCGTATTGTGATCGATGAAGCACATATTCCACTCATTAGCAAGAGTTATCGCAAAACCCTCAGCTTCTTTTATGACATTCGCTCCGAGCCTGTCCCCTTGGTACTTCTCAGTGCCACACTCCCACCTGCACTTGCATGCCCACTCACAATGACATACCAACTGCTTTCCACCACCAAAACCATCAGACAAGGCACCAATCGTCCCGAGCTCAAATATGTGCTAGAAAAGGTCTCAAATGATGCCAGCATCATCGAGCGTGCAAAGATCATCATTGAGGAACATCAGAGGACTTGGGAGTCTCATGACCGTGCCCTGATCTTTGTTCCTTCCATTGATATGTGCCTTAAGCTGGCCAAAGACCAAAAATGGCATTATTACACAGGGGACAAGGCCACCATGACAGAGGCCGAGCGGCAGCAGACCTACCTAGACTGGACACAAGGCTTAAAAAGCAAGATCATGGTTGCCACATCTGCCTTTAGCACTGGCAATGACAACCCCCACGTACGCATGGTGATGCATGCAGACAAGCCCTATGATATGCTGGAGTTCATTCAAGCCCAAGGACGTGCAGGACGGGACAGACAATCTGCCACATGCTATACGCTGGTCGCTCACAGACGCTGGAAAGAAAGCAATAAAAAGGACCACATAGAACAGGACAATGAACAGGCTGTGCTCGATCACCTATTTCTCTATGGACTCAAACGCTGCTTGCGATTTGGTGTAACCAACTATGTCGATGGAGTTGGCATGGGCTGCTTGGAGGATCAAGCTAATCAGCTCTGCTCTGTATGCCAGCTGGACAAGACACACCGTCCCCAAGACATCCGCATGGCAACCATTCCCCGTCGTGGAGTAGACCATCCCTCATCTGACACAACCAGCATGGGCCATCAGCCTAGGACTTTTATGCAGGCTATGAGCCAGGTCAAACAGCTCAAGGCGACACGAGAACTGGGCATGCTAGACATAGAACAACGGATGCGGAGAGCACTACAGGGCGTGCAACACGTATGTTGTATCTGTCAAGTGCATGATCCAAACAATGCCACCAGCAAGCATCCTCCAAACAGATGTTCCACCATGGAAGTCAAACTAGGCAGGGATTGGAATGCCTACAAGGAGTGGAGAAAACTGCTACAATATCGCAAGCACCACGATAAAATATGCTTCATATGTCATGTGCCACAGATCACTGACAGTCTTCATCCCACCTTTACCAAGACTGGCAAAGGTGGCAAAGGAATAAACTGCGAGTATGCTGACATCGTTGCACCCATGGCGTTTGCCATCTATCATGACCCAATTCTGAGACAAAGAGCGGAAACCCACTTTCAGGCCCACTGGGGCAACACACTGGCCTCTTTTGCAGACTGGCTGATGAGCATGCCAAGGGAGGACAGTCAAAGCAATCTCATAGATCTCTTTATGTGGTACTTTGAGTCAGAAAGGAATTAAGCAGGCAGACTACACCGGTAGGCCAGGTTGATTATACAAAATGTTTGTATCTATATATCAACAATCCAATGTTTGTATCTATATATCAGCAATCCAATGTGTGTGGCTATGTTCAAACACAACTTGACCATCAACCATCACCTTCCCGATTTGTAAATCCAACAAACAACAGTAAACAATGTCCAACACAGCTGTATGTGCATTTCACCATCACTCACTTTGTTTTCTCATTACCCACTAGACCAATCAACCTGTAAGTAATAAGGATTCTGATATGCTAGTGGCCAATACTTGTGCCGTTTATAATAGATAACTACTTTGGACAAGGTCATGAATGAGGTGAGTGGCTGTGCTAAGCACAACCCACCGGTGTCTCAGGCCTCTCTGCAGACTTTCTATCTATTTGGTTTGCCATTTACACTCCCTCTAAATGTCCCACCATCAGGCCAGTGGCTGTGCAGTGTCAGGTCAGGTCATGAGTGTCAGGCCAGTGGCTGTGCAGTGTCAGGTCAGGTCATGAGTGTCAGGCCAGTGGCTGTGCAGTGTCAGGCCAGGTCATGAGTGTCAGGCCAGTGGCTGTGCAGTGTCAGGCCAGGTCATGAGTGTCAGGCCAGTGGCTGTGCAGTGTCAGGCCAGGTCATGAGTGTCAGGCCAGTGGCTGTGCAGTGTCAGGTCAAAAGTCTAATGAAGTTTACATGATGCAACACATGACTAAGCTACCAAAACAGACAATACAACCATTTGTTGATAATATAAGCATCCAGCTTATAGCTAATGCTTCATAAACTCCACATAAATGTGATCATTAGTTAGGTAATTTCTTAGAATTAACAGTCATGATAATGTTATTTACCAAAAAAGGCAATACAATATCTTAGGTACCATTAGATAGATTATTTTTAGGAGGTTAAGATTATGATGTTGTAATTTATCAAAATAAGCATTATATTTTAACTAATACCATTAAATGGTTAATTTTAAAAAATAAAGGTTTAATGATGTAATTTATCAAAATTGTGCTTTTCTAGACTCACAACACTAGAATATAATTTGATACTACTGGATGTCTGAGATAGACATAGATTATAATGCTATTAAAGGTTATAGAGTCCTTAAACTCTACACCAAATGAAAAATCTACTTTGATTTCTGTGCACCCTTGTCTATCTTTGTTTTCCTCTCATTTCCTCTCATTCTTGCATAGCTTTTATCTGGTAGGTGCAATTGCTCTACTAGGACTCTCTATTTTGTTAGATTAGGTTAGGGTATTAATATACCCATTATAGATGTTTCTAGGGCCTTAGTTAATAAGTATTTATTGTAAAGATACTACTTACTCTAGTAGGACAAGTCATACTGAGTAGTGTCAGAAAAAGGGAACTCAAGGGGCAATGGAGAACATCAGTAAAGAAATCCAGAGGGCTATACTCAATAGTCCAAAAGAAGACTAGTCAATGAGAGGTAAACCAGTTTGTTAGACCAAAAGACCAGTAAACTGAAGTGATAACAGTGGAGTAACATAAGATTTTAAGGTGTTAGTTGATATATAGAGGATGTTAAATGGTGAAAGATGTTAAATGGTGGCAGTAACAGTGATAGTTAATGGTAAAAAGTGACAGTGACAAAAAGAGGTAAATGGTAGATGGTGATGGTAGTTGTGAGCCAAAATGAAGCTAATTTCAATTCAATTTACAAGATTGTTTATAGTCCAGGCATACCTGGACCCTGACTATGATTAAAGAAGCTTTTTGAGAAGTAAGATTGATCCATAAGAATCATGAGAAAGAGGTCAAAGAAGTACTTAGGGTTGTGATACTGGAATTAGAGAGGGCAGCCATATTCTCAGATGTGCCATCAGTGGCATTGTTTGGAATCAAGGTACATAGTTGCAACTAATGCAGTGGAAGAAGACCACTATTGCTGATGTTATGAAGATACAGACTGATCCTACACCAAGGAGTGGACAGAGGGGTGTTTGAGTTGATTATGACACCATCGAGTCTAGTTTTGGTAGAAGGGAGATCATTCTCATTAGTTTGTGTTCTTAGAGGCAAGCACGGACTTGGACCTTGTACCCTGGGACCTAAGCAAGTATATCACCTTACACTTGTTCTGTGCTGCAGTGTCCACATCATTCTCATTGGCTTTTTTTCCAAAGGTGGCAGTAGCATGGCTACAAGAGTCGCCAGAAAGGTGGCCAGAAAATGAGCCTTGAGTTGCTGGGGCGAGAGTGGCAAAACTTGATGAAGGGAGCCATGAAAATCAAACAAACATTTGCTCTTATCACAGAGGGCACCATGTTCATCAAAGAAGGCTGAGTATCAGATGTACTGCATAAAGCAAAGATGAATGTTATGATTGCTACAATAAGCATTTGGACTTACCATTTTTCTTTTCTTTCTAACCCCTATCTCTCTTTCACAATCTAATCTAATCTCTTTTCATCTTCGCTCTATCACTTCTATTCACACATGCATATCTTATCTGCCACATCTATGTTTCTTATTCACATTAGATATGCACCGTGTTACAACTTATGGCATCACATGATGTCATTCTTTTCTTTTCTTAGAACTTCTCAGACTACCCCATCTCTGGAGTCCTCGTCCTCGTCTCCTCATCTCCCATAGATCTCCTTAGACCTCTTATGAACTCATATGTCTTTGTCTTTGTCTTTGTCTCTCGCCTTGTCCTTGTCCTCTTCGTCTTAGACCTTGTACCCATATCTTGGTTCCTCGTCCTTCGTCTTCCTTGCCTCATGTCTCAGACCTTGTACCCATATCCCGGCTCTTTATCTTCTCTTCTCTCTGATCCCCGTGTCTTTGTCTTCTTTGCCTCATGTCTCAGACCTTGTACCATTACTTTGGTTCCTCATCTTCTCTTCCCTTTGATTCCTGTCTCCTTGTCTTCTCTGCCTCGTGTTCTCTTATCTCGGACCTTGTACCACTATCTTGGTTTCTAGATTTCCTCAGACTCCCTCATATCTCCTTGTCTTGGTCCTAGTTTCCTTTCTTGTCTTGGTCCGTGCACAGCCACGCACATTATATAAACCCTCACCTATGTACCTTGTACCCTATCTTAGTCTACCTTATGGTGGACACCCCTTGTACTCCTATCCTTGTACCACCACTTTGCCGTCTACCTAGTAGGCCAGCAACCATGAACCCCCTTCACTCATGACTATGTGTCCCTTCATCCCTGAGGAATCCTGCCCTCAACCTTCGTCTCCCTTGAACGCGTGGCCAATCTGCTGGCTAAGGTTCTATTTCTCGGTTCCACCAGCCATCGCCGCTACAGTGGGACCAGTTGTAACACACCGCAGCCTCATGCTGCCACATACATGCACACAATGCATGTATGATTGTACATGCTCTTTCCTCATGTTACCCAGTGCCAAGGATACTTACTATATATAGCAGTAGCATAGCTTGGTCTGTGCACACATAACAGTAGTATAAATACTATTGTCAAGTAGACCAAGACTCCCCAGTCTTGTTTTCTTGGAGTTCTCCCCTTAAAGGCGACTCTACTCTTCTTCCTTCTTCTGTCCTTCTCTAGCCCAGAGCGACCTAGCAAGCAAGCTTCACTTAACAGTGAGTCTTTAAGGGTCATTTCACTAGAACAAGACTGCTCAACTTGCTACCTCGCTTGTGGATGACTGTTGAAGCAGATTGCCAAAGTACCCTGATGAAGTTTCCTACTGCACATACCACCCTCGTGTTCACATCCTATCCACCAGTACGTTCAAAGGGATACAACACCTTTATGGAGCTCAAGACATCTTCTCAGTATCAGCTCAACCATCTTATGTCGCATCAGTAGAAGGATTGTCACTCGTACCCAATGTACACATATCAGAGGTTCAGGAGTGGTTTGGGTTGACTCAAGAAAAAACAAGTCATTAAATTTAGTTTACCCTCCAACACCAGTAGTAGAAGCAGCAGAGGCAGGGCCAGCGCATATAGGTCAAACGCAACAGCCAGCAAGCCCTCCCCATCATCTCTCGTTCTTTTGGACTATAAGAGTCTCCCGGAAGTGCCAGTCGCTCCACATACCCCCTTGGTCAACAGTGAAAGCTATGACCCAAACAAGTACGACCTCCCAGCACACGAGCTGATCCTGCAGGCATTAGTGCCATTATTTGTACCAGAGAGAGTTGTCAAGTGGCTCGTCAATGGGCTTGTAGATAGAGTCAGGAGAGAATGAATTAGAGAAAGGGAACTGACCCTGTATCAATGACCAGAATGCCAAAGGAGGCAAAGGAGAGTGTGGCCAGCAGCCACTAGGATAAGGGAACCAAAGATGATAGTTCTCTGGCAGATTGACAATGAACTTCAGAACACCCCATTCCTTAGACCATGAGACAAGTGTTACAAGGTGAAGAAACACCCTACCTTAGCACCACACATAGCAGAACCTAGAATATGCTGCTTACAAGTACCAAACCCCCCTCTGCCATTGTAATCTAATCCATTATGTCTGCTTTCAATTGAGGAATATTCAAAGCAAATCTCCTCAACAACAGTCTAAACCCTGCAGCCACACAAGAATTTGTGGCACTATTCAATTTCTTCCTCCAAGAAAGAGATACACAGAACCTACAAATACTATGCTGCACCAATGAAATACAAAATCTACAAGCACAGCTACAATGGTAGCAGTAACCAATGCTGCAGCAGGCACTACCCCTAAGATGAGCAAAGTGTTCCAAGACCCTGGAAACTTTAATGGCTCGACAGGAAAGTTTGAGGAATGGTGGACTAAGATCAAAGCTTGGATAGGAGAAAACCCCACCATATTCCCACAAGGTTCACACAAGGCAGTGGTAGCTGTGCTATCACACCTTGAAGGACAAAAGGCAGGCAGCTTTGCCTGCACAAGGATCAACTGGCTACTAACCAGAGGAACATACACATGGCTGGAACTAGAAGAAGAAGTTAAAGCACTCTTTAGATCCATCAATCAGACAGAGTGGGCTAGGTAGAAGCTGCATGCCCTAAAGAAAACAGAATCAATGCCCATAGATGATTGGATCATCGACTTCCAAAGATATGAACCACAAGCAGGCATGGATCCTACACATCTCATTGAGTTCATAGAGCAAAATGTCCAGCACTCAATAATCGACAAGATCCTCTTAGATGGGACTCATCCAAAAACGGTTCTTGTCTATCTCGCTAAGATCCAAGAAGTAGGCACAAGGAAGCAGTTAATAAGCTTCATACACAGCGGCAACTCCCACAGATCCAGAGATCCTAATGCCATGGACATAGACACCTTTAAATGAAGACCCTCAACGTCTCCTGCACAAAGGAAGTGCTACAACTGTGGCGGCAGACACTTTGTCAAGGACTGCCCAAAACCCAAGCTTGCATGTCCAGACTGCAAGTGGCTTGGTGGAGGACACAAAAGAGGATGTCAACAAGGAGGCCGCAAGGTCAGGGACATCAAAGAAGAAGGCACCAATTCATGGGATCATGAGTCATCTGGCCCAGATCAAGCCATCCATAGCATGTCATATGATGAAATGAAAGCCTACTTCATCAATCTCCAAGTCACAGAATCCAAGAAGGGAAAAGAGAAAGCCACATGAATGAACTGGGTGTTCATGTGAATATAAAGAAGGTATGATTTAATTGATCTGATAACAATAGGTTTTTGCCACTGGCTGGTGAAAAATCCGACAAATTGGACAATGAATCATCACAGCCAAGTGGGTCTCCCTTAGTGGAGCTCAGCAGGGGCTTCACACCTGTGCTTAATTCACTTATGAATACTGATATCCAAATCCCAGAAGAAGTGTGTGTACACAGCACAAACCTACAGAAGGAGATCTGTATGACTATTCAAATCTCTCCCTCTCACACAAAGAACTTCATTACTGCAGATGCACTGTTTGATGGCAATGCAAACATAATATTGATTAATTGCCCTTGGACTCAGAAGCATCATTTACCCCTGACCCCTTTATGCCACCCTATTCCTGTATACAATGTTGATGGAACTAAGAATTCCACAGGAAATATCACACACTCTGCAGAAGTAATGATTGACTACCAAGGGCACAGAGAACATGTCACAGCAGAGATCACAGATCTTGGAAAGAATCAGATGATCTTAGGCTTCTTCTGGTGAAAGAAGCACAACCCTATTATAGATTGGACCAAAGGAACAGTTAAAATGACACGTTGCCCATGAACATGCTCTTTCCTACAGGATAAGGAATCATTCTTATAACATGCTGATAAAGAAGAAGAAAATGCATACCTTGCTTATGCAGTCCATGCAGCTTTAGATAAGCCTACCCCTAAGACAGAAACAGTGAATGAACTCATCCCAAAGAATTCCATAAATATCTAAAAGTATTTCACAAAGAAGAATCTAAGCAAATGCCAATTCAGAAACCATGGGATCACGCCATTGATATGAAAGATATGTTCACACCCAAGAAAGAATGCATCATTCCCCTGTCTGTCACAGAACAACAGGAAGTTTCCAAGTTCATAGATGACCAGCTTAAAAAGGGATATATTAGACCCTCTAAGTCTCCACAGACCTCACCTGTATTCTTTGTACCTAAGAAAGATGGCTGAAAATGCATGGTACAGGATTACTGTTATCTAAACAAACACATGATCAAAAACAATTACCCTTTACCCCTGATCTTGCAACTGGTCGATAAGTTAAAAGGGGCTAAGCTATTTATGAAAATGGATCTCCACTGGGGATACTGTACAATAACATATGCATCAAAGATGGCAACAAATGGAAGGTGGCTTTCATATGCTTTTGAGGAGCATTCAAACCCCTTGTCATATATTTCAGGCTATGCAATTCCCCTGGAATGTTTCAAGCCATGATGAATGAGATCTTTGCAGATATGGACAACTGTGTTGTCATCTACATTGACGACCTAATTATACATATTTACCAAATCCAACAATCACAAAGCACACAACAAGATCATTATGGAAGTACTATGATGCCTTGAAGAAAATGGTTTATTCATAAAACCAGAAAAATGCATGTTTCACACCACAGAAGTAGAGTTTCTGGGTATGATTGTAGGAAAAGACAGAATAAAGATGGATGAAACAAAGGTTCAAGCCATTCTGGAATGGCCCACACCCAAAAATGTCCAAGGAGTTAGATGCTTCTTGGGATTAGCAAACTTTTACTGAAGGTTCATCCAAGATTATGCAAAAGTGGCTAGACCACTTAATAATCTCACCAAGAAGGAAAATCCCTTTGAATGGAAGCAGGAACAACAGGAGGCATTTGACACGCTGAAACACCATTTCACTACTGCCCCCGTTCTCGCATTCCCTGATGATGATGCTCAATTCCGCCTAGAATGTGACACTTCAGACAATGCCACAGGAGCAGTGTATCTATTCAGAAAGACAACAAATGGCACCAAGTTGCCTATTCCTCTTATTCAATGTCTCCCCAAGAATGGAATTACCCTATTGCTGTTACAGACGCCCCTATTTTTCCCCTATTTTTCCCTCTTTTTCCTAGTGCTCATTCACTCACAAAACACTGAGTACTACAATAACCCCTATGTTCGCTCATTCACACAAAGTTCCCACAAAGCCCAACTTTCTCCCACGATATTGATCTTGCAGTGATGCGCTCTAGACTAACATGAGACATACCTCATGCATGCCTCATGCCTCCTATCCAACACATGTTCGCACAGGTATGCTTATCCTCCAGTAAACACACACCTCATGTCGCCTCATGTTTCCTGGTCTCAGACCTAGTAATACAAGTATAGTATCTGTAGATAAGCACTGCACGGTCTGTGTGCATGTACTAGTAGTATAAATACTATAGCCAAGTAGTACAAAACTTCCCAGTCTTGTTCTCTTGGAGATTTCCCAGAACATCCTCCCTAGTACTCTTGACTAACAAACACTAGATCCTTAGGTGGGTTCTGGTCGTTTCATTAGAACAAGACTATACTAACCGCCATGGTCTAGCTAACCGCTCCGGGACCTCCATCACCACTTTATCATCACTTCATCAAGATCGATAGAACCAAGTAGGTTATTGATAGGCCGAACACACTACGCTATTAACCCTGCACTCTGGTAGTGCCTTACTACCGCCTTTCCGACATCTACGCATATGCAATCGCAGGAAGGACAGGCCTTCCCCCACCAGCATCTCCGCCCTCATACCCAGACAACTTTAGTTTGATCCCGGACGTTGCAGTAAGGTCAGACTCATATGACCCGAACAAGTATAACCCCTCGGACTACAAGGCACAGATAGAAAGGGCTGAGACACACCTACAGGTACCGATCAACTAGTCACTAGTTGAGTACGGATTAGGACTGACGAGTCCATATATAGGAACGGGACAAGTTACCCGATTACGACAGCAGCCTAGACCAAGGCTACAGGACGCTGGTCAACAGGACCACTCTTGCACCAGAGGATGCCCCCAGTACTTGTTATTGGGCCTCTACTATCAACACCGCCAACTTACCAGGTCAGTTAGCACGGAGTAACGCAGTAAACACCAGACACTGTCTAACCCCAACACTAACAGATCGGGAGATCGTATATCCACCACTCGGATCTCCAACATACAATCCTAGTACCCCCTTACGGGCACCATCTGAGTTACCGGAACCCATAGACTGGGAACCAATCCACACCGCCCTCATTTACAGATCTGCCCGCCATTTTGAACATCACAGAGATCGCTCTGACCATTCACATAGAGAGAGTGAAACAGAGGGAATCCACAGAGCTATACATGAAGGAATACAGCTTGGTATTGAGCAGTCCCGAGATCTTAACAGGATTGAGATCGTTCAATGACAGGTACAACAGGCCACAGATTGTATCAGGGAACGGATACAGATTAGAGAGAGATCTCCTACCCCTGTTCCTGATTATCCTCGCCTACCTCGCTGGTACTGCATTCCTGACAGTACTACTGGTTATCGCCCTAGTACACTCCAACCCCTTTCAACTCTTAGGACACCTCTTCGTTACCGTCCATATTAGCAGAACTTATTCTATTGTCACAATAAATGAGACTCATGAAAACATCATACCACGTGCCGCAAACCCTGAACCTAGAAATCAAGAACAAGTAAGACATCTTGAAAGAGTAAACCAAGGAAGGCGCTTCACACAGAGAAGAAGAACCCTTCATCTTCAGTTCATTAATCAGCAACGTATTCGTGCCGCTCAGGAAGCCACACTAGCTGAACAAGAAGCCGCTGCTGAAGCAGGAGAACCATTGCCTCCAGTACCAAGGTACATTCCCTTCAGAATTCCTTCACTCACAGCCACCCGTGCCAATCTAGTAGAAGAGCTTCAAGCAGGAGAATCTGTTCTTGCAGACCACTCAGACTCTACCCCTGAATCAGAAGAAAACTTTAACTATCCCACTTAAACCAACATGTCTTTAATCGCCGATTTATTTGCCGAGTTATGTACCACTCTCGCACACACTAGTATGGCTTCTACCCAAGATAGATGGGACTCAATCGTCACCATGCTCTCCACGACACTTACCACATGTGACAATCTTGGCACTGATACTAACCGACTAAAAACTAAAGTTTCTTCCCTCGAGCAAGAAAACAGTGATCTTAGAGATCAACTAACCGATCTAGAAGCCACCAACGCTAGAGCCACTACCAGATCTACCGGAACAGGAAGAGGGTTTACCCAGAAAGTAGAAATCTTTGCCGATCCCAGTGACTATTAGTATCTGAGATCGGATCTCTCCAAGAATCTATCGGACTTATTCTTGGCCGATCAGAAAAGAAGTCACAACACGGTGACCCAATGAACATCGGCTTCATGAACAAAGAAGACAATGATCATCTAGACCTGAACTTCACCAGATCCTGTAAACCTAAACGACGATTCGTAAGAGAATCCTCGGAATCATCTGGCTCCTCTTGCTTCAATTGTGGAGGAACTGGACACTTTGCCAAAGACTGTAAGAAACCAAATTCCCGCTGTGGGCATTGCAATTGGTCTAGAGGACAACACAAACCCACATGTAGCAAAGGAAGAGCTATTTGCGCTACTATGGAAGAACCAGCTGAATCTTGGGATCAGATTCAAGAATCTCTACCCCGAGCTTGTCAAGGAATGACCTTTGATGAAGTTCGTTCACTTTTCCAATCCATGCCATCTGATTCAAAGGGAAAAGGCAAAGCAGTTTGAATGAACTGGGCAAACAAACTGCTTCTCGACTAGCAAGTTCCGAAATATCCTCATCTATTTATCAAAGTTTAGAGGGGCCTTCGATTGATTTGGAGCTTGGCCGGAACTTCATACCGGTGCTTCATTCCTCTAATAACGAACTAGCCAACCCAGATCAAATAAACTTACCAGAAGTTATTGAAGTAAACTCGTTACATACAAACCCGTCCACTAGTGAACAGAAGCGCATTGACATCCAATGAATGTATACCTTCTTATCTGAAAAAGATATAGAAGAAATGCTTCCCAAAATTGCTAAGGTTCAAACTAACCTAACCAAAGAACTTATATTACCCATCTCTATTAATCTGAGTACTAAACACTCGATTAACCTTCAAGCCTTGCTAGATTCCGGCGCCAACACAACATTTATTGACAAAGATTGGGCCATTAAAAATCATATTCCTCTCAAACTCCTAGACTGCCCAATTCCAGTATTTAACATTGACAGAACACAAAATTCTGCTGGAAGTCTAACCCATTATGCTGAGTTAATGATCAGCTATCTTGGGCATCAAGAGAAAACAATTGCTGAAGTAACTGACTTAGGCAAACATGAAATGATTCTTGGATACACATGGCTTAAACACCATAATCCAGAAATCAATTGGGAAACAGGTATTGTCCAAATGACACATTGTCCCAAGTCTTGCAATAAGAAATCTAGAAGTTCTTTTCTAAGAACAATTGAGAAACAAGAACGCAATCTACTTATACAGATCAATGCTGCAAAAGCAGATCTAAAACCAAAGGAAGATCCAAAACCTGCAGATCTTGTTCCAAAGGAATACCATAAATATCATCACATCTTTGCTAAAAAGGAATCTGAGCGAATGCCACTCAGAAAACATTGGGATCATACTATTGATCTGAAAGAAACCTTCGTACCAAAGAAAGGACGATTAATACCCTTGTCACCAATGGAACAGCAGGAAGTTAGTGACTTTATAGATGACCAACTCTGCAAGGGCTACATAAGACCCTCCAAGTCACCTCAAACTTCTCCTGTCTTCTTTGTACCAAAGAAGGATGGAAAGAAGCATATGGTTCAAGATTATCAATATCTTAATGAACATATGATCAATAACAATTACCCATTGCCACTTATCTCTCAGCTTGTTGACAAGCTTAAAGGAGCTAAGTTATTCACCAAAATGGATCTCCGCTGGGGATACAATAACATACGCATCAAAGAAGGAGACGAATGGAAAGCAGCCTTTGTCTGCCATCGAGGAGCCTATGAACCCCTAGTAATGTTCTTCAGCTTATGCAATTCCCCCGCAACCTTCCAAACAATGATGAACGACATCTTCTCAGACATGGAGAATGTCTGTGTCATCTACATCGATGATCTAATGATCTTTACCAAAACAGATGACCAAAAGGAACACGACAAAATAGTACTTGAGGTACTATATCGACTAGAAGAAAATGATCTGTTTGTCAAACCGGAAAAATGTTCTTTCTGAGTTACCGAAGTAGAATTTCTTGGGATGACCATTACCCCTGATGGTATCTGCATGGATGAAGACAAAGTCAAGGCAGTCATTGATTGGCCTACGCCAACAACTGTGAAACAAGTTTGCAGCTTCTTGGGCCTAGCCAATGTCTACAGACAATTCATAGAGAACTATGCACAAGTCGCTCGTCCTCTTCATGATCTCACAAAAAGGAGATCCCGTTTGAATGGACCACTAAACAACAAGTTGCATTTGACACGCTCAAAAAGAAATTCACTACTGCACCTATTCTGGCATTTCCCGATAATGATAAAACATTCCGTTTAGAATGCGATGCCTCAGATTTTGCCACAGGAGCAGTACTCTCCATAGAAATTGATGGCAAATGGCATTCTGTTGCATACTCTTCTCATGCCATGACACCAAAAGAATGTAACTATTCAATTGTGGATAAAGAAATGCTTAGTGTCATCAGAGCTCTAGAACTCTGGCAACATTACTTAGAAGGCGCACAATTTGAATTTGAAATATGGAATGATCATGAAAACCTTCAATGGTTTATGGTAAGACAAAATCTTAACCGCCGACAAGCCCGATGGGCTCAATATTTATCACGCTTCTGCTTTAAATGGTTACATAAACCAGGAACCTCCATGGGAAAAGCAGATGCTCTCTCCTGACGAGAAGATCATGCTGAAAACCAAGAAAATGACAATAAAGAAGTTTTGGTCATACCCGACCATCAGATAGCGAATTGTTCATCAATCGTTCACCTAGAAACCGAGGCTGAAAGAATCAAAAAATGGATTAAAAACGCCACTAAAGAATTATCAGTAGACCACATAAAGAAACTATGCCAAGAAAACCAAGTCTGTATGGAGCAAAAAGATTTGCTAGCTGACAGAAACAACAAGATCTTTGTTCCCGATAAAGACGATCTCCAAATGGAGATTCTTCGACTTCATCATGATACTCCACTTGTGGGACATCCTGGAATAGAAAAAACATTGAAATTGATCCAGCGAAGTTATACTTGGTCAGGCTTGAACACATTAGTCAAAGACTATGTTTCACACTGTGACCGATGCGCTAGGTTCAAAGGACAGAATATTGCACCCGCTGGAAAAATCCAACCCTTACCTATACCCGATGGTCCTTGGCAAGATCTATCAGTGGACTTCACTACAGATCTTCCTCTTTGCAATGGATTCAACTCAATCCTAGTGGTTGTTGATTGATTCTCCAAGGAAGTAGAATTCATCCCTTGCAACAAAGCCATCTCCGCTCTTGAAACTGCTAAATTATATATGACCTATGTCTGGAAACATCATGGTCTACCACGAACGATCATCTCTGATCGAGGACCACAGTTTGCCTCACAAGTGATGCAAGACCTGTGTAAACGACTGGGTATTCAACCCAAGTTATCCACCGCGTTTCACCCACAAACTGATGGGCAAACTGAACGAATGAACAGAGATCTCCAACAGTACCTTCGTCTGTTCACTTCCGAGAAACAGACCGAATGGGCAAACTGGCTACCGCTTGCGCAATTCTTGTATAACTCCAAATGCCAAGCATCTACCAAGAAAACCCCTTTTTCTATCACTCGTACCTATAATCCTCACATTGGTTTTGAGCAACATCCTACTAAAGCTCCCGCTGCTGAACAGTTCATTACAGATGTTACCAAAACCATTGATCAAACAAAAGCTAATCTTGTCACTGCTCAAAATCGGATGAAAACCCAAAATGAGACGAAGAGATCAGCAGCACCACACTATTCCATATCGGATAGAGTTTGGCTCTCGACTGAGCATTTGAAATTACCCTGTGCTTCTAAGAAGCTTTCGGAAAAATGGCTCAGCCCTTATGAAATCCTAGATCTAATTGGGCCTAATGCCGTAAAACTACATCTCCCATCGACTATGAGAATTCACCCGGTTGTGAATGTCTCTTGCGTTAAACCATATAAGGAACGTCTTGATGGACAACCTACATTCCATCCTGGACCAATGAAGGTCACAGAAGAATGTGATGCTGAATTCGAGGTTGATTACATTGCTGATTCTAGATAGAAAGGACGTTGCCTGGAATTCCTTGTCCATTGGCAAGGATATTCCAATGCTGATTGCACTTGGGAACCGGAATCTAATCCATCCAATGCTAAGGCAGCTATTGCCGAGTTCCACTCTGCTCATCCGAGCGCTCCTCGTCGTCCCCGCATGGCGACTCTAGACTTTTTCGATCTATTTAAACATTGCGGCAAACCAATTCCTGAAGTACCACTTCATCGTCTCCCTTTTGATCGACTTGATGTTGATCTTGTATAAAATAAATTACCCCTGGGGTGTGTCAGGGTTATCAACATGCTTATCTCTTGAGGTTGAGCTTCGCTCCCACAATGTTTTCATTTTCAGTCAATCTCGCGCTCTTTTATTGTGCCTTGACCTATGCTCATCCTGGTTGCCTTAAATGGGTTATCAATATGTCCGGCTTGCTTCCTCGCCACCCAACTTGCTTTGATGAGCCCGAGGTTATTCATGCTTACTTACTATGCAAGCCGCAGAATTCTCACATATATAGATGATTTTGTGGACATCTTTGGAGATCCACTAAACGATTGGTCCCATGCGCCTGGTCCCACTTGGGATCCTATTCCTGATACTCGGGATGACCTTTGGAATATGGTATATGAAAATAATAGCGATGTTTTCACCATGCACAACACCGCTTCTCTATGGGGATTCGACGCTGAAACGCTTCCGGATCTTGTTACACCTCCCGCCTCGGATGCTTGGGGTGATGCTGATTTCTCGGCCGACTTTGATGAAACAGGATGGCCTATTGACACTTGGTCTTGGGATAACCCGCATCCTTTTACATTCCTTTGGCCTCCCACTCTCTTGACTGATGCTGAGCAACAGCGCGTTTTATGGACTTGGCATGCTGCTATGCAGTGGCCGTCTGATGAATCCTTGATCAATCAGGATGCTTGATCGTAGGAGGGGGGTTGTGTTACAGACACCCCTATTTTTCCCCTATTTTTCCCTCTTTTTCCTAGTGCTCATTCACTCACAAAACACCGAGTACTACAATAACCCCTATGTTCGCTCATTCACACAAAGTTCCCATGAAGCCCAACTTTCTCCCATGATATTGATCTTGCAGTGATGCGCTCTAGACTAACATGAGACATACCTCATGCATGCCTCATGCCTCCTATCCAACACATGTTCGCACAGGTATGCTTATCCTCCAGTAAACACACACCTCATGTCG
>JBBPNA010000398.1:0-23728 GCA_038090555.1 Boletus subcaerulescens | reverse complement strand
CCCTAGTTCCTTGAGGCCTACAAGCCTAATAGACCATCTTCTCACAAGAGACTTACTCATTGCAAGAGCCCTCTAGCTAGCAAAGCCATCGCAACTACCAGTTGCTCATAGATTGAATAACTAGGTCGTTACAGGTACAGCCTGTCCCGGCTGTGTTCCGTGCTCCATTGATCATCATTCTCTCCCTATGTACATCGCCTTCACTCAGTAGCTTCAGACCCAGAATTCCTCCGGGTCTCTACAGTATATAATCCCCTGTACTTACTCTGTTATACCTTCAGTATGAATATCTCAACAATGATTCTAAGTCACCTCATTTCAAGTTTGGCTTCCGTTACCACCTACCTCTACTCTGAAATACGAGGACAGTGAGCTTGGCATGGGTGCGACACATAAGTCCTGTGCTGATGTCCTCAACCCCTCCGTTTCCTGGTAAACCCTCCTCCGTAACTCCGAATGCTGCTGTCAGTCAATGACCAATGCCGGATCCCCTATACCTCATCTCCGACTGGACTTTGGTCCATACCCTCTGGACTTTTAGCCCCTATCCCTTCGGACCACCTTGGACTTCATTCCACACCTCCGGAGTTTTAGCCCCTATATCTTCGGACCTCTGCCAGACTTGAATTCAGAGGAATTGGACTCTAACACTTAAGGCGAAAATCCTCAAGAATTAAGCACAGATGAAGCTGCCAAGATGGAGATGGCAGATATGGGGGCAGAGGTAGATAGCCAACACATCAAGTTGGATGCAATCAGGAGGGTGCTGGGAATGAAGTAGGCTTCTGTAAACATAGAGTCTGCCGTCTCAATGTAGTAATGATTTGAATATATCCATTATTGATCCATTGTCCATGTTCATGTCTGATCCGAATGTGATCCCTAAGTGAAAAGGGGGTGGGTATAAGAAGAAAGCATAGTGGAGAGATGAAAGATAAATGGGAACCCAAACACGACACCAGATGGTGAGTGTCCTACTTGGTTTGTCTTCTTTGTGCATCTATCGTGTCTATTCAGTTATCGTCAGATTCTAGTATAATGGACTTGGGTCAATGTGCATTGTGTCTGGTATGTGTTTGAAGTGAATATCTAAGTAGTGAGTTTGTTTTGTTAGACATGGATATGACTGTTTTTCTTCTTCTGTGAGAGTGAGAAACAGATGGCTGAATGGAATGTTATGGCTTTTCTTTGATTTGTTGATTGCAATGAGAAATGGAAAGATCACCAGATGAAACCCAGGGTGGAATGGATGCATAACAGACATTGGATAGTTTTTAATGGGTGTGATAACTTGTATAGTAGTTTGAACAACCTGCTTTTAAGGGCAAAATTATGCGCAAGCCTTGATTGATTAGTTGGAAAACAAGATGAGAATATGAACAGGAATTGTGAAAAATGATAACAGAGCTAGTCTAAGAAGACTGCTCTCCTCCCTAGGGAATGTTTATGCAGGTGACCCCCTGGTCATCTGGATGATGCCTGATTGGATCGAAAGGTATCTGATGCATCACAGACACAGTCACGGAAGGTCAAATGCCTGGATCAAATGGGTACTGTCTTATGTGCATGAAGACAGGTTCAAAGAATAAGTCAATTCCAAAGATGTGAATGTGAATGTTGTGCAGCTGGATGCACAACAACATATGCACAATATATGTGATAAGAATGGGAAATATGTCTGATATCATGCAGACAGATTTGAGAAAGGAAACTTTTTATAAACTGTATATACTCTGGTATGGCAGGCTTGTGTTATGTAAATGCGGTGGTGATGTTGGCTGCGATGATGTACTAGAGTGGAGGTCAGTATGTTCATTGCGAGTAAGAATGATATGGGGAGGAACAGATTCATCTGTGACGGATCCAATAGGATCTGCATCATCTGTATTCATAGATATCAAATCATCATCTGCTGCTTGGGAGATGGATATTATATCAGTATGAGAGACAGTAAATGGGATTGGGGTGGGAATGGGAATGGGGATATCTGGTATGTCTTCATCATATATGCAGTCCTTTTTTATCAATGTGGAACATGGATCTTCCTCTGCTGTTTCAGAAATGGATGTTATGTCAGCATGAGAGATGGTGGATGGAATTGGTGTGAGGATTGAAATAAAAATATCCAGTATTTATTTGTCATATAAGCAATCCTCCTTGGTCAATGTGGGGTGCGGATCTTCAGATGTGTCAACCTCGTAATAGAGCGCAAGAATACCATCAGTTTCTTTATAGGCACAGTTAGCACAATCATCCAGGAGTGAGGTGACATCTCCGTATGTTCATGATGGACACGGATCCTCAGATGCATCTATTGGATCACTAAACAAAAGGTTGGCATCAATTATATCATATAAGGCATTACTTGGCACTCGATCATGTATGATGTTCTGTGGTGCACAGTATTTCTCTATTGGAGGTGATATGAAAGGGTCAGTGTATACAACATCATCAAATAGATCAGGTAAGGGTGAAATAGTTTCTGAGCATTGTCGGATAGTCATATACTCGGCTGTGGAAATGTCTGTGGTATCTGATTAAGTGTCAATAGTGTCTTGATATGCTGGTGGTGGTTGGTATGGACATTCGTCCTCACATCCTGGATAAAATGATAGAACATTAGATATAAATGACAACCAATCTGGATGTAATGCAGTTGTTTTGGATAATGTTTTCCATAGTGTGGTGTTATCGCTGTATGTGTATTGGATGGATACCTGTATTTTCTGTGCATCAGTTAGTTCAATATTGAATGAGAGAGAATCAATTCATTCTAAGAATCGGGGTAGCGATATGACATTGCTTGCATCAAATCTAGGTGTGTTGGCAGTGTTTTGGAAGGGAAGAGAGAAAAGGTAACTTGGGTGAGCCATATGGACTACCGGATATCAGATCAGATATAAATGGATAGTGTCTGGATATGTTGCCAAGATAGTAGTGTTGTTATGGGGTTGATGTTGGTGGTGTTTTACAAGTGCTGCACAGATGCAGCAACAATGGAAAAGAAAAATCTGAAGGAAAAAAATGAGGGAACTATGACATGAGTTTTTAGTGACCTTCCGGACAACTATAAAGAACCCCTTGCAGTGGGCTCCAGTTGTAAAACACATAACAGAGGTGCTATCCCAAAGGGACAAGCTGATAAGAAGGTGGGTGTGAGTATGACTCATTCCAGGGGTTCTAGGAAGTTGTGTAAGATAGAAGGTGTAACCAAAGACATCCAACACAGTGTGGAATGATCCAAAGATGATCTGAACGGTAATAGAACAACAAATATAAATGAATGTGGTCATGGACACAGATACAAATGGAAGGCTTTGGATGATGTATAACAATGACCAATAGAACCTTCTATGAAGATGAAAGGAAAAGTAGCTAAAAAGGAGATGTATTTTGGGTCTAGCACAATAGTATTTATAGTCCAGGGCATACCCTTAGACTTTATATCAAATAGCTGGAAGTAGATGCAGTGTAGTAAAACTTCAAGGGTACCGAAAACTTCTGAGGTTCCACAAACTTCCACCATGACTGTTGATAGGGCACATTGTATGTGAAAGGGTTGGCAGTGATGCCGCATGATCCTGCTATGTCATGGTACCTCTAAACCAGTCGAGACCATCTAGAAATGTCTGGAGCATCTGCCTATGGTAATGCAGTCACTACAAAACATATCAAACATCTAGGTAGGTGGAAGGATCATGTGAAGGGCACGCATAAGTGAACATGTCATTAGTAGTTGATCTGGTAAGTAGAACAGATATGGATGAAGTCACAGATAAAACAAGTATGTATAGATCACAAACAGATGGACAGATGGCTCAATGGATGGGTAGATGGATCACAGGAGACTTGAGGGTGAATGCCTAGTGACTGTAAAGTGGGCAAACAGCAGGATACAAACACAAGGAACCTCAGGTTCCTACAGCACCACCTTTTTTTCATGGTGATCAACATGATACTCAACTGTTTGTTGTTCTTGAATGGCCTTCATGGTTGTGACAATCAAAGTAGACATGTCTTGAGTGTCAAGGCGGTTGGATGCAACAGGCTGCACATGTTTGTGAGATGACTTGCTGGTGGATACACCTATGGAGGTGCCAGTGGTGGGGTCTGCAGAGAATCAAAACTTCAGGTCGGTTTCTTCAGAGCTGTTGTCTGGTGTGGGAGTCTTATGCTTTGTCAGGTTGAGGTTTGTGATGAGGGTAGCAGCAGCAGCATCAGAGTTGGAGTTGTCAGTAGTTCTGGCAGATGGACTGCCAGATTTGAAAAAGCTTGTGGTGGCATGGCTGATGTGCTGGGATTCTGTGTGACTGGGGACAAGGGGCAGATGACAAGGTAGATGGTAACTCTCAGCATCATTCAGTGAGATGACAGTGGAATTGATGGAAGGAATGGAGGCAGCAGACAATGTGGAAGGTAAAGGAGCAGCAAATGATGTGGTGGGTAGCAGAGCAGCAAATAACATAGTAGATAGGGAGGTGTCAAATGACATGGCGAGTGGGGGAGGGGGAAACAACATAGCAGGTAGCAAGGTGGCAGAGGATGTGGCAGGTAGCAAGGCAATGAGGGATGCCGAGGGATCAGTAAAGTTGAAGTTCATGTCGAGGTCTTTAAAGAATGTGTTGCTGAGATCCATATCGTCGAGGCCCCACAAACCAGCATTAATGTTTTCCATGATTACATCTTTATGATTGGGGAGATTGGAGGTGGAAGTGGCAGAGATACTGGGTGTGGTGGATGCAGGTAACAAACCTGTTAACAGCAGCAGGGATGATGCCAAATCACCAATCATTGGGAAATCAGGTTGCATCTTGAATGCCATGGCTGTTAGAGTCCAATCCTCTGAGTTCAAGTCTGGCGGAGGTCCGAAGGTATAGGGGCTAAAACTCTGGAGATGTGGAATGAAGTCCAGGAGGTCCGAAGGGATAGGGGCTAAAAGTCCGGAGGTGTGGAACAAAGTCCAGAGTGTATGGACCAAAGTCCAGTCAGAGATGAGGTATAGGGGATTTGGAGATGAGGTATAGGGGATTTGGAGATGAGGTATAGGGGATCCAGCATTGGTCATTGACTGACAGCAGCATTCAGAGTTACGGAGGAGGGTTTACCAGGAAACGGAGGGGTTGAGGACATTGGCGCAGGACTTATGTGTCGCACCCATGCCAAGCTCACTGTCCTCATATTTCAGAGCAGATGCCAGTGATGCATAATGGGAGTGGTGCATTGCAGGTGCTGAATGGGTGCCATCATGCATGATGCTGTGATGGGAAGGAGATATGGAGGTGCATTCTGTCTGGACTGGTCATCTCTTTTGGATGGGACATGGATGATCTCTTTTTTCTTTTCTTACTTTTATCGATTGGCCTGCAATGACTAGAGACTTTTTTACAGACTATTTGTGAATACAGGCGGACCTGAACGTGTGAGATGTAATGTCATTATTGTTTGATAGGTATGTTTCTTTTCCTTTGATGTCTATGGAAATCCAGGATTGAATCATGTGAGCAGAAACAAGTCACGACGGAGTCTCCCAGCGAGTGAACTGTGGTCATCATGGAGAACTTGAACACCTTCATTTCGTGCAATTGATAACAACAACTTCAGATCTTCAAGGCACTTGTAGCAGAGAGTTCCTATCCACCATCATCTTGTTAGGCTGAAGTAATCGTGGGCATGCGCTAGCATCCGCTGGCATGCCAAGAGGCGACTTGATTGTCTGTTGAGGCTGTCCTTGAGTTTTGTGTACATGGCGCTGACAGCCTCGTATGCCATGTTGATTGTAAAGCACTTGGTCCTGGTTCCCGTAATGTTGATCTCGTTTCCAAGGTGGGGGATGAGCGAAATGGGGATCTTGCAGTCACTCGAGAAACAATGTAGGAGTGAATAGCACTTGGCGTGTATACAATGAAGAGTAAACACCATTTCGTGATACACCATTGGAGGTGACCCTTGGAGGAATGCAAGCGCTCTTGTGCTGATTTCACCAGCAAGAGGGAACCTGTTGACAATCAGGCTGGATGATGACATCAAGTCATATGCACGTGCTCACTCCTCGGCTACTATAGCAGTCAAGAACTTTTGGGAGCATGCTTGTTGAATTCATGTAGCGAAGGAGAATGGACCGAAAGAGTTCATTGATAGACTAGAAAGTTTGTTTAGTTGCTGGAGCCATCCCAAGGTATACATGATAACGTACACTAGGGAGCCAGTATATCGTTAGGTAGGTGAGTGCAGTTGCTGCAGCGATTCGAGCTTGCAGTGCTAGCTCTGAAGAGACAAGGGAAAGGTCTTGAGTGAGCATGTTTTTGTCCACGTCAGGTCTCTCAGGAGTTGCATCAGTCCCGTTCTCTGCAAACATCGTGTGATGGAACATTGTTGTGTCAATAGGAACGCCAAGGGGCATCACCTGATCAGGCCAGGGGTACTCGAGATAGCCTCAAGCACCATTCGCCAACTAGAGAGTGATTCAGACCTCGTGCCAGTGCCTGAGTGCTCCACGACAATAAGATTCTGGAAAAGAAGTCACAAGAATGAGGTGGCTATCCAGTCTCAAGGAAGTGATGACACTCTGACGAAAGCTGACAGAATCTTTACCATGGCCAGACGGACGTTGGGGACTGTGTGTTGGAAGAAGGGGAATAACATCAGTGCAAGGTCGGACAGCGGAAGGCTATCAACACGCTGAAACGTCAGCCTAGCGCACCTCAAACATCTTGGCTCTCACAACAAGTTTGAATTGCCGAGAATATCAATAACCTTGCTGTAAGTTACAAATTTACCTGTCAACAATTGGATTGGTCCAGGAAAATCACAAATACAGATACAACGTACCTAGCAGATCCATGACAGCACCAACACTAGTGCTCAAGTCATCCTTCATGTCCCGCAAGCAAGTCCACAGCACAGCCAAAATTCAATCAAGTGAATCTGGCAGCTGCTCAACTGGGTGACTTGCAACAGGTAGCAAACAAGTTGCAGCTACTGCGCAGATGACGTCGCCCCGATCGCTGAGTCTAGGCAGAACATTTAGCAATCTAGAAGCCTTATACCAAGGAAGTCGACATACCCCAGCACAGCAGCATCTTATATGCTTGGAAAACGGTTTTCGCATAGCTGGGATGTTCAACTATTTATTGACACGATGCAACTTCCATGTGCGCAATACTCACTGGATGAAATCATCCACAACTTGGGGAGATGTGAACCCGTAGTAGGCAGCGAGTGTCTATAAGTAGTTGTTGGTCTGATCAGTCAAGAATCCAGAGCTATGAATGCTCCCACTCACAGAGGGTTATGACAGGCTCAACGCCCACAGAAAAGTGGAAATCGATAACTGGTTGATGTAAGCTCACTAATCAATGTAATAAGTAGGGACAAGAACACACTATCAGAGTAATGATCAAGCCCTCATTGATTCAGAGGCGACCGGCGACGCCAAAGGGGTGTATATGGGCCCATGAAATACTGGAGCACAGTCAGTCAGGCCCCATTCCTACAAAAATGAGATGAACAAAACTCTACGAGAATGAATGCACTGTAACACCGATAGCAGCAACGCAGGCTGCGTCCTCCTTGTAAAGAAAGTAATGCAGATCTGCGATATCGGCCGCCGTGGTATTGAATCCCGGAAATCTGCTCGCCCAGTCTCATATGGTTGGACCTTTTACCTCCATTTTTGTCGCACCCTCAACTTGATATACACCGGTAGTAGTGACTCCAAACATGAAACCCTCTGGCAGCGAGAAGTTGGGGAAATTTGAAGATGGCTGTGGGGCATACCAAGTAGGATAGAGTGGAGGTGGCAGGGACAGAACCGGGATGGGCAATGATGGCTTGTGTGAAGTTGTAAATGGCGGCGGCTTGACGGGCCTGACCTGCAAGATACATAAGTAGAGTACCAAGAAGAACAGGTAGTTACCGACGAGATTCCATAATTCCCCTGATGCTTGTGGGGAAAGATCTTTTGGGATAGACCCAACAGGTAGAGAAGTGATGGTTGGTTTGGTTGTCGGCACAGTGGAAGAGGTGACAGCGCATGATACAATTGTTGCAGGGGTCACATGACATATAGCAGGCCAAACCCAAGAGAGCGCAAGGAAGGCAAGTTTCTTCATATTGATGGGTGATCCAAGCTCACTGAACCATTCTCCAACCTGCTGTGTGCACTCGAGAATGCTGTCAGATGGCAGCTAGGTCTGAGGCTCGAGTTTGGAGGGCATGGGTGGACATACTGCGACAGGGAATGACGTAGAATTGTTGAAGGTTCGTAGTAAAGTGTTTACATCCTTGTTGTCACTAGGGTCGGCTTTGCCTCCAGATACCTTGCTGGAATGGGAGTGTTGTTATATGAGCAAGATTACATTATTGTTGGTAAAGGTGTGTCTCCTAGTATCTTCGTTTCATCATGTCTTGCGACACCAGTGACTGCACCAAAAATTCATGCTCAGGCGAACAATGTTTCTCATAGCTTAGCTCCTGCAATGCTTCAGATGTGGCTCTTACTGCGATCCAGAAATACCCGTGATTCATTATATTTCCATTCTCATTCACCTGTGAACCCCAAAGTGCTAAGAAGTAGTATGACCAGAATCCGGAAAAGCCCAAGATTCAATTTATTTCCTTTCTCCTTCATTTGTGTGTCCTTGTTTTGAATCTGCAGACGAAACAACATTGCTTCTATGACCTTGCTTGCAGCAAGGTAATTCACAATTAAATATGTATGTACATCTATTGACTGGATACTGCAGGAAGTGGAACTGAAGGGGGAGGGAGAAGGGGAGGCAGGACCATCCCACTCTCCCTCACTTTTCATGCAATTACACAGCCAGACTGCATAGCGATCACATTCGAGCCTTTGCAGTACATAGTGAGGGCTTGCAGGTCATTTCCAAGTGTCTCTCTCGCATGGAAGGCTACCATACGGTCTTCCTCAGCATGCTCAGCTTGGATTTGTGAAGTAATTTCATTGAGGCACAGGAGGGCTCCGCCTTTGGAGAACTTGGCTTTGAATGCATCTGGGGAGGATCATCGATAACATTCGATGACAATCTGGTGTGCAATGAGCTCGGGAGCTCAGGGCACATGTATCTATCACCGACCTGATACTTGTTCCACTGGGATTTGATTGACGTCCATATTACAGGGAAGTGCTTGGCATAAATTTCACACCAGTAGAACATAGGGACCAGCATTTCAGCCAATTGGGCATACGAGTTTCCACCCCAATGTTTGGGGTCATCATCCCACCGGGCATTGATGTCGTCTATGCCTTGCATGCCCCCACGAAAGTGGGACAAGGGGGGGGCATGAACATCGGATTTCTTAAACCAAATGATTTTGCAACCCTATATGCCATGAACGAACGTGATCATCCACATGTCCTGTATGTCTGCGAGCGGCTGTGTTGGCACCACATGGACTGTCGTTGTCATGCACCGGGGGGTGGGTGTGAACTGACGGGGAGCGATGTTGTCTATCATTGAAGGTGCATTGTGCAAGGCTAAGAATGGCGAGGTCGAGGTGGTCTCCGTGTTTGTCGTGGCCCACGATCCAGTGGAGATGGACCTGGAAACCTGATGGTTGTTCGTCGAACTAGCCTCAGCCTCGAGCGACGACGAGGCTGGAATGCTAGTCACAGCATAGTATCCACCACCTCCATCACTGACAGGCTCAGATTCGATCGGGCGCGAGTATAGCTGATTGAAGACGTCGGCCTGACATACAGGGTGTCAGCATCACATCCGAGCAATGATGTGGTGAGAGCGAGAACACTGGCACTCACCCATCGGAGCACCCCTGTATGCTCCTCCGGTGTGCACATGTCCTTGTTGCACATGTGGACAGTAGCGGTGTTGGTGCTTGACTCGCCGAACAGCCTGGCCTGATGTATTGTCAACTCCTTCGGTTGTCCATGTCCATGACCACCACTGTCACCACATCTGGCCATGCTCTGTGATCCACTGTGACTGCACCAGGTGCCAGGTTCAAGGCTATTGACATGGTGAGACACCCCACTGGTATCACCATGTGCACACTCACCTCGCACACCATCGTTGCGGGCCACTGATGGGGAAAAGGTGGGTATCATCCAGCGCAGGTGCTTGTGGGGGTAGTTCAAGTTGTGGTGTCCATGCTGTGATTGTGAGATCTCATGTCATGGGGCTGGGTCTTGTCCTACTCACCTTCTTTGTGGTCGTCGTCCACTGTGCCTGCCGTCTCCATTGCATGGCTACCAATATATTCAACTTGGTAGCCCATTATCTGCATGTAAATGCTGATGGTGAAATTGACCATCAGCACACAGGGAGGCACTCGGAGGCAGAGACGACTCACACAAGTAAAAGGACCACGAACAAGGTGGCAAACCCTGCGATGATCCCGCCGTTCACTGCGTTGATGGTTCCAGCAGGCGTGTCGACCATGGTGGGGCTGTCACGACCACCAATATCGCATCCCAGCAATGATCATGCCAGGGACCAGAGCTCGACCCATGGCCATGGAGAATGTCCACAGGTTCATTGGTGGAAATCCCGTCTTGATCTCGATCGTCGTCATCGCAATGGGGACCTAAAAAAGGGAAAGGGAATGTCAACATTCAAATGGGGGACTCATTGAAAAATAAAAATACAAAGAGCAAGTGACCATGGTGGAGCATTTGAGGACAGGACAAGGATGATGGCATTGAGGAGGGGAGAAAAATTGAAAGACAGAAAATAATACTCAGTACATAATAAAATGGAAGGAGACCAAACCAACGAAGACAGAAGCGGAAAGGCAAAGAGAACCCCAGGCCCTTATGGGAAGAGGGGCTCATGTCCATCGTCCGTGCTTGGTAGGGGTGACAGCCACCCTGGGTCACCAATGGCATGTGTGTGGTAAGCACTGTCACGCCGTGACTGGGCAGGGCTTGAAAGCATGCATGTGCCACACATGGAACACTGTGACATCCTACGGTGTTCAGCGCTCAGCAAGGAGGGAGTGTGCGATGGCCATGTCATCCTGGCTATCCAGGTCACAGAGAAAACAACCTATTATTGCCTGCATTCAGTAGGATGGTGGTGAGGAATTCAGCCATGGAGTCACTCACATCGAAGACAATGTGTAGACCATCAACACTGACACCTACACCAAAGTGATTCATAAGAAGTCCCTGCACACAGTGCAAGCCTTTGGTCAACACGAAATCCAAGATCCAGTCCCTTGTTCCGAAGCTGACTGGAATCCTTGGCAAGGGTTGAATCGGGTTGATGCGCTCTCTTCTTCCTTGGTTGGAAAGTGTCCTGGCCATCAGGATTGTCAGAAGTGTGTCCTTCTTCTTCCTCGCCTGCTGCCGTATTCTCAGGTTACTGAGTAGCTTGCCGGTCTCGGTGGCGACGCGTCAACATGACTTGTCCATATTCTGATGCAGAGGTCGAGTGTACATAATTGATCAAATTATCTGTGTTATTGCGGAGGAGGGACATGTTATAGAAGTAATCAATGAGGGTGAAATTTCATGAGTTCGCAGCATTTATTTTTTATAATATGAGTAAGCGAGCAAGCATAGTCAGGAGCATGTACATGTCACACACGTTATCGGGCCTCCGGCCATTTTCATCCACTCTTCAAAGTTTGAGTTCATAATGACCAGGGGCACATTGATGACTGGGGGAGGGGTGGTTTTGTCTGGGAGTGTCTGGGAGTGTTTGACGGATTCTAAGCACTGTTTGGACTCTTGATCAGCTTGCACATTACCCCACTGATGCCCAATACTCCACCCATTGGTAGCGGCATGCTTGCACCAAGTCCCCAACTCCTGGGATCATAGTGGCACACAAGGCACCAATTTCCCAACTCCTGAGACATTTAGCTTGAGATGTCTGCATGCAACCTAATCCCCTATGTGTTGATAACCAGGGAGCTATGTTTCTTGCTTCAAATCCAGCTCAAGAAGGACAAACTAAACAAGTTTGCATCCCTGAACATTATATTAGGGAGGCTGTTGAAGAAGGTGAAGTTGAACTATTCTATGTTCCTTCACAACAACAGTTCACAGATATCTTTACCAAGAATCTTGGAAAGATAGCCTTCCAGCGTAGACGAAAGAGTTTGACTTTATCCTCATATTCATGATGATTTATGTTTCTAGTGAGGAGGAGTGTTGAGATCTGGGTATTCATTTTCTGTTCTTCTATTTCATAACCCAGATTCTAGACCTGATTACATCAGTGTTCCAGCCTTCAGACAATAGGTCCGAGTCCACTATCACATATTACTCATCATATGACATCATAGATAACAGCTATTATTGCTATTGGCTATAGATAGGACTCTTATCATTTGTGATACGATATGACTCATTCCTATCTCTTATCTTTACCTACCCTAGAGTAGAGACATACAGGTATCAACAATACCTAAACACTATATAGAGGAGAGCTCACTCTGTATCACTCTCCTCAGTTCTTATACTCTCACTTATACAAGCATCTCCTTTTTGCTTCTATAAACTCTCAAGCTAGCAACCTCTATTCTCAGACCTAGTGAGTACCTCCCACTAGGCACATACCTTCCTCTTGTCGCTTGCATTACACTTGTGGCACCTACTGTCCTCACAGTAGAGACAAACGGAGTACTGCACACTTTGTTAGTTGGTCAATTACTGGTACATGTGGTACACTGTAGTCATACTGAAACCAGCCAGAAATTCTAACCATAGCATGATAAGATGGCAACTAGTAAAAGTCATTCTATTGCTAGATTTGCGGGCAAAGATGTAATACAGCTGTTGTTTTGAGCAGTTGGTGAAATGCTAGTACACATGGAACATTGTAACAATACTGGTACCTGTTGGTAATAAGGATTGGACGCATAATAAGGATTGGTGCCCAGGTGAATGTCTGTTCATCAAACAGAACTTCCCCATATGTGATGTTGCAGCTTTCATAGATAATACAGTTCACAGCTGTGGTTGTGAGCAGTTGGTGAAATGCTAGTACACACAGAACATTGTAACAATACTGGTACCTGTTGGAAATAAGGATTGGGCATGTAATAAGGATTGGTGCCCAGGCAAATGTCCATCCATCAAACAGAACTTCCCCATATGTAATGTTGCAGCTATCACAGATAATTAGTTCAGTTAGAACAGGACTAAGCAGTCTTGTACTACCTTGACATATACTACATATTCTCGAGTCACTACTGCCCACTCGCATCATCAGTAGTGATCCTGTGCTTCTTCAACAACTTCGCCACAGATCTGTTGGCGCCACAATCAGGCTTGAGGACAAAGGCGAACATGGGGCCAAAGACTGCTCTGGATACTCCAATGAGTAACAACTATCTCACAAATTGGCTGTACGACTTGCCTGTTCCACCACAATAACAGCTCTTGAACAAATTTATGTTTATTATCAGTGGTCGTCTCCTCGAACCACTCCACGATCACATTATAGAATTTGTGCATGTCGAACATGCTGTCCACAAGGGCCCATGACCCACAGGAGGACAAGGCAAATCAAAGCTAGATTCAAGTTGAACAGTATGAATGTCTGACAATTGCAATGGACAGCGAGTTGACGATGTACCTGACAAGCTACATAGGCTATGGCATGTGGCTGAACAGTCTTCATGCCTATTAAATTAGCGATGTTTGGCCATGTCTGTCTTTCACTGTGACCATGTCTCCTGGATGACTTGGAGTTTTGGACCTCGTTTTCCAAGGGTTTCATGGATGTTGAGGATATGAGTATCGCTTTGAAGGCCTGGGGAGTGAAATGAATGATGGCTCGATGTCTTCAACTGATAGACCTACCCTAACCAACATTGGGCCCTTGAACAAACCCAAGGATGGATTCTCCTGATCAAATTGGCCATCAGAATATAAAACGACTGGCCATGAATGTGCAGTCACAAGAAATTCTGAATGAAAATCTCGGATATTGTTCCAATGGCTCAGCACAAAGATAGTTAGTTTTGGGATGTATAGGCAACAAGCACCCTTACAAGAGATTGGTCCAGTCATAGTTGACAGAACACAGAAGTTTATCTGTGGCATCACTGTAGAACCCTCTCCCACTCTTATCTGTGATTGAGAGAGGAGGATCTGGCTTTGGCATGCCTTCCATGAGCCAATAGACAATCAGGACTTTCAGCTTGTGGGTGTTACACTTGGCCCAGGTAGGGACAAGCATAGCCTTGGAGAAGTGGGTTCAAAGCAAAGCGTGCACTTAATAGTAGCACAAAGTCCAGGGAGTCAAGGGACTGGTCAAATGCCAGTAATAGGACGAGGTTTCAGAGGTTCAAGGTGACAGGTCAAGAGCCTGAAGGAGCTTGTGGAGACGAGTAGATATTGACCAAGGAGATCTAAGCTAAGGTACAAAGGATAGGTATTGTGGGTTTATATACCTGGTTACAAGGTTAAGGGTAGGCATGCTTAGGGCAGGTATGAAAAGTCATAGAATGGAATGGAAGGTGGAGGAAGTAGTCGCTGATGAAGCAAGTGAGATAACAGATAACAGATGGATAGGTGTGGATAAGTCAGTGACAAAAGAAATAATGTCCAAGGTCAAGAATCAAACTGGTGAGTATGATACAAGTACAGACATAAAAGCGTAAAAGAAAAAGAACAAGTCATAACAGTGGGTATCCTCATTGTGAGCACAGTCTGCTCCTTTCCCAACCTGAACTTACATGACCAACCATGATGAAGTAGATGTAGAGGATCCAGGTACCTGTTGGAGAGCATCCTTGAGCTGTGTGACAGGGACCTCACAAATAGAGGGTATCCATTGTAGAAGTTCTTTGTATGTATTGTACAAACAAGTCTTCCTATAGAGGGATGTCAGCAAAGCAGATGGGAGGTGATGTATGCCACACACTCGCTGGTGTGGTTGACAGCGATGCCCATGTTAGCAGCGTTAACTCAATGGTCTACCTCTGCTAACATGACAAAGGTGATACTTCATGGCTGAGAATGTGAGCTCAATCGGATTCAGATTGGGGGAGTATGGTGGTAAGAATTCGCAGCGCATACCCCTATGATTGTAATCAGTTTCAAGCAGTGATATTGATTGACAAAAAAGTATGTACCTTGAATGAATGAGATCCACAATGTCAGGATACTTGTGAATACTGCAATTGTCCATCACAATGACTGAGTTTGGTGCAGTGAAAGGCTGCATGTGGTCAAGAAGGTGTGTAATGAAGCATGTGAGGCTTTCTGTACAAAACGATCCTTTGACGATACTGCAGTGCAGAATACCATCATGAAGAGACAGTGCAGGAAGAACTGAGAACCTGTATAGCAATTAGAACAGATACAGTGTCCTTTCCCATTACTCACCTGCAACCACGGATGAAAAATGCCTTATGCTGTGCCTGGCTTCCTCTGATTGACCACATGCAGCCATGGTATGTTGTTTGGTGGTCAACAGAGCTTTCATCGACAAAAACAAGCTGCTTAGCAGAATACTTTCCAATCCAAGTAAGATATTCATTCCGCTTTTGAGCAGACTGTTTGCCGCAACACGTGTAATCTAGACATTAAATTCAGCAAGAATAAAGACATAATAAGTATGAGAACATTCCTTTTTCATCATCAGACCAGCTCAGCACAGAGTCCTCCAGACAGTCACACAAGAAATCTGGGTGCCACACTGCTCTGCCAAGAGCACCTGCAGCTCATCTAGATAGATGTTGGGTGTTTTCTCCACAGTACCCAATAGGAACTAAGAGAGTAATCAGCTCAGTTTTCATCCAGTGTCCACCCACATGCATGGTACATACCTCAACATCAACAGCTCGAAGATGAGATCATCTTGACTTCTCCTTTTCATATGGATCTGGTTTGGCTGGGTTAGGAATGTCTCTGTAGGCACAAAGGTGTGCCTTGGTGCATTCGATTGACTGAACCGATACATTCAAGCAAGCACCAATCTGTTCATGATCGAGAAACTTCGTGAGGCGGACAATCACCCACTGGATCTCCAGAGACATCTTTTGACCATGCGGCATGTCTGATAGGCTACATTGAATGCTTGATTCAGTTAAATTCAACTGCAAAGTAAAAAGACTTACTATGAGCCTGATCCCGATGACCTGAAAAACCAAAAAGTGATATTTTGATATTTGCTTCTTTGGATCACTCAGGGCCTCTTCTCCTGGGGTTTCCCAGTCGAATGGTGTTGCTTCCGAGAGATTCTGTGTGGGCGTTGAGGAGATATGGTTGAGGAAAGTTTGAGGGCTTTTTTTTAAACATAATTTTCCCACACCACCAACCTTCCTGAAAACGACAGTAAATAACAATCACTCTATCGTCCATGTTCTCTGTCCACATCCTGTTACTATCCCAGCTGCTTGTATACTATGTCCTATTACTATGATGCTGTTGTATGGTCTTGGGCCAAGACTCAAGGTGAATCTTTTAATCAATAAAGTACAGGATGACTTGATCACCAACCACTTGATCACCAACCACTCAACCAACCACTCGATTGCTGACTACTTGATCACTGACCACTTGATTCCCAACCACTCCTCAATTTCTGACCACTCCTTGATTTCCGATCACTCAAACACTTTGACCATCAGCAATCAAGATCAACTGGATTTCTACTCCCCCAGCTCAATCACCAACCACTCCATTGCCAACTACTCAATTCCTGACCACTCCTTGATTCCAGACCACTTCTTGATTCCCGACCATTCCTCGATTTCTGACCACTTCTTAATTCCCAACCACTCAAATGCTTTCTACCCCCCAAATTCCATTGGATGGGACTTGACCACTGGCAGTGAGCATGGCAACCGGGACCTTAGCTTTCAACACGATTGGTTTTCGTTCACCCAGAGTTCTGGCTTTGATCCTGGATATGATCTTGCAGCACAGGGATCATACAAATACCTGTTTAACAGTGGGTACCATCATCTTCACAAGGATTCAGATTTTGGGGTGGGCATCCCATATGGGGAGGTGGGAGGGGGTATTCTGCCAGCAGATCCACAGCTGGATATCAACCAGCATTTTCTTCGGCCAGTGGTTCATAATAGCAAGCCTCATCAAACCTCTAGTGCAAGGTTTGATCCTGTAGAGGTCAGTGGTCAAAACATCAGGGCTAAATATCTACTTACATCCTCATTAGGTAATACCACAATCCAGATGCATGTCTCATGTCCGATTGCGGGCCCAAGGATCTGAAAGAACTGCTGGTCAACCCACACTCTCAGAAAAAGCTAGAGAAGAGATTATGAAGAAGATGATTGAGTACTTCTTCGCAATTTGGCCAATGTGTTCCATTGAGGAAGACAATGCATACATCTTGAATGTAGTTGCTGGCTTCCATCAGCAAATCCCTTAAGTACTGTGTAGTGCTGTACAGTGATCTACAGTGCTTTACAGTGACACAGTATCACAGATAGGTTCCCCCCACTGTACAGTGATATAAAATATGTTTAAAAATGAATTTAAATGCTATACAAACAATATAATATTTGCCTGTACATACTGTGAATCATTGTATCCACTGTACCACTGTGTGAAAAACAGTGTTTTGCTGATGTCTTTGAGCCTAGTGATGGTAGGTTGATTGAATACATGGTGTGTACATAGAAAAAAAACCTTGTGGCAGCAGAGACTTGGACGAAAGCCAAATGGTTTTCTGAGCTCAAGAAGTCAGTCAAGAGGGCATGGCAAGATATTGTGCACCACTTTAAAGATGTCGCATGCACCACAGTTTATACATGCTACCCTACACTTCAAATTCCAATCCACCATCGATGTGATCTTGTGCATGAATGGCAGCCAATCATCAACAACCTTCTCAAACACTGGAGATATACGGATTTGGTGGTTTCTGTACATGTCTCCCTTGAATCGGGGATTCAAGCTAATGAATGGATTAGCAAGGTAACGAGGACCTGGTTGTCTTCCCTTTTCGTCACATGGCACTTACTACCATCATGCACCAAGCGGTGTGGGTCATAAAGCCCATGTATCACTTACATCTCCCCCCAAATGACCAAGGAGGTGAAGGGCTCATTAGGCTTGTCATGTTTACATCTGCAATCTTGCACTGGGTGATCCTCAGCCTGCAACAAGGGGCTGAGCCAGACTTTGACACCAAAGAGTTAACACCGGTTTACAATAGTGTACTTGCACAGCTCACCTCACTTGATGCCACATACTTAGATCAGTACTTTGCTGACCTTTGGGCGCGCAGGATGGAGCTTCAGCGCATCTACAAGTAGATTAAGTGCATCCTGTAAATGATAAATAATTGGTTGATTCATGGGCAACATGCCAGCAACCACATACAAGAGGTAGTTGTGTATGTCATGTAGCCAAGATAGTTGGCCACATTGACGGTCTTGCCATTGTCCTGCCCGAGTAGGACACCAACAACCCATTTCCTCAAGTTGCAGGAGATGGATTGGGCATGGTGGTCTGTGACAGATAAGAGGATGAGCGGGTGGACTGTGCAAGATGGATCAGACATGGGTAACCACCATGGGTAAGAGGTCCATGGAGGATGCATGGACTTACGTTGAGATAGAGGTGTAGCAACACACGTGTCCGGTTATCTATGCATGGCATGCATATGACATCTCACACTACTCGTTGACCCCACTACACACACTCGCTTTCATTTCCAACTAAGGCTTCCCGCACAATCCCCCTACCTCCAGCTAAGACACAAGCAGGCATTATGTGCTGCTCAACCCATCTCTGTGGGTGGACCCTTATCGCTTTGTCGAGGTCAAACATGCGGCTTGTGAGATGTGGCTTACTTCGACTGTATTTATCATTCCACGTGCACTCATCATTTTTATTAACATCACACTTTAGGTTGGGACAGAGCTCTCTTAAATCCCAAGCCATTTTCTGTGCCTTGCCCAAGCAAACCTTCCCAAGCACACCCTCGTGACCATCCTGAACATCCTGTATTCATTGGATGTACCAAGTCTAATGCATTGTATTTCCTTTATAGTTTGGGTGATCCTCTTACTGCTGATGTCCTCCACCTTTAAGTGTCACACAGATTATCCTTGCATATTCAACAGTAGCAGGGGTTTAAGGCAACACTGAGCAAATTACTCTATCTATGCAACGGCACACAAGGACCGAGTCATGCGAGCGAACACAACCTTCCGCTTGACCAAGGAGCCCCCAAACAAGCGGATAAGATAGGGTGGAGAGGATTCACAGATGCATGTCAAGAATTCTACATTGGTCAAAGCGCTAACCTCAATCCCAGGGCAATGATTCACAGAATGCAGAGTTGGTCATCCCAAAGGACAATCTAACCAATATGGTTGGAAAGGTAAGTTCAGGCTCTGCTTTGTGTGATGCAGAAGACTCAATAATTTTTCTGACCTCTTCCAGTGTGCATCGAGTGAACCTTCATGTGCCAACCACCCAGACACATGCGGATCTCCACCTGTCACGGTTGCCCCCGCTGAACTGCCTGTGCCATTGATCCCTGATGGCCCCACCAACTCCATGCCCGAACAATGGCTTCCACCCCACAACCAATGACTTCCTGCCAGGTTTCAAGACCTGCTGCCTGACCCTCCATTGCCTGTGGTTGAAGTTAACCCCCCCCCCCTTCAAATCCATCTTGCCACGTGTTTTCCTGCATGTCTTCTACTCCTTTCATCCAAAGTTCAATAAGTTTGGCATCACACGTACCTATCACCATTGCCCCTAGCATGACCCCGAGTCCTTCCTCTCTGCTGATGAATTGTCTTGAGCCAATGAGACCATTGAACCCAGCTTAGGAGAGGGAAAACATGTGGACCACTCCCCACCATGGCCCTGGTCCAACATCTCCATCTGGCGGCTCATGAGATGGAAAGAAAGCAGTAGTATTCACAAGTCCGATTCAGAGGTCACTCGGCTAGTCCAAGACATTCTCCAAGCCCTAGACTTCAACATTGGTGATCTGAGAAACTTCAATGCTTCCAGGGAAACCAGACAGATGGATGCTGCCCAGAAGCTAATTCCTTAGCATGATCCCTTCAGAATTGACGGGTGGCCATGCAAGACCATTGAAATATTGGTGCCTACAAGAGAAAAGAATAAAAAAGGCAACAGAAGGACATTCACTGTGGATGGCTTTCATTACTGGTCAATCACTGATGTCATGTGCTCAGTGTTTGCAGAGGCGTCATTGAAGTGGTTCCATCTTACCCCATTCAAGAAGGTCTGGCAGTCTCCAGTGACTGGTCACGAGCAGTGTGTCTACGATGAAGTCTACACCTCGGATGCATGGATTCAAGCCCAAGATGAGATAATGAAACAGAGAAGAAGTGATGGCTGCAAGCTAGAAAGGGTCATTGCGGGGCTGATATTCTGGTCCAATTCCACTCGACTTGCACAGTTTGGTCATGCATGCGCATGGCTTTTTTTTTTTTTTTCAGTAACCTCTCCAAATATGCTTGAGCTGACCCACGGTCAGGATGTTGTCATCCCATTGCCATCATCCCTTCAGTACGTGGGCATTCTCCTGTTTCACTCAGAAGGGCTTACCATAGTTACCAAAGCTTCCCAAATCCATCAAGAAGTTCATAACCTCAATCTCTAACAAAAAGGGCAACTGCAATATATTTACTCATTGAAAGCAAGAACTCTTCCAAGTAGTCTGGAATATTCTACTTGATAATGAATTTGTCGACGCTTACAAGAACAGCATTGTCATGAAATGCTTTGATGGCATCCTCAGGAGAGTACACCTGAGGATACTCACTTACTCTGCTGACTATTCAGAAAAGTGAGTCATCGATTCACATGCTTGTGGTCTTGAGGCTAAATAGTAACAAGGGTCCTCCTTGCCACCATTTGCAACAAAGGCCACTGCCCATGCCCTTATTGCCTGGTTCCAAAATTGATTTTTCATCACACAGGATTCATCAGAGACTTGGTGGCAAGATTGTCTCATGCCCGAACCTATCTTGTTGAGAAGGTAACATCTGTGCAATGGTCAATCTATGTCCTTGGCTGGCCTTTGAAGGGTATCACTGTAGAAACTATTCTCAAACCCGAATCCTTGGTTCCCACTCTGGTACATGCACTCTCTGTCAACTGATGTTCTCAACAAGTGACCTTACAATGCATCACAGAATGCATTTTGCGAATGACTATCCCCCTTCAGCTTCAACTAGGTCATTTCACCCCGGTGTTTGTGCCTTCGGCACAAATCATTGTAGTTTCTTCAGTACAAATTAAGTCTCATTTTCTTACTATGATGTTGGTTGTGCTTTTGGCACAACTTATCAGAGTTTCTTCAGTACAAATGAATTTCATTTCATTACTTTGGTTGTGCCTTTGGCACAACTCATCTGAGTTTTTTTACCACAGATCAATCTCAGTTTGTCACATTGGTTGTGCCTTTGGCACAACTTATCAGAACTTTAGGTTACAATGTAGTTTAAGATACTGTTTAAATAATAGAGTGATTGCAAAAGTATAGTACAAATCATATTTCCAAGCTTCTAAATACTTCATTCCAAACTACATTCCTGACTTTAGTATGTACTTGATTGTTTGGATCATGGGAAAAGAGAACTTTGATGTTTCTAGGGTGGGTACAATGTAAAAGGGCCACATAGAGTTGACCATGAGAGAAAATAGGTGAACTCAAGTTGAGACCAACATGGTTGAGTGTTTGACCTTGAGACTTGTTGATGGTCATTGCATAGGTTAGATGGACAGGAAACTGCAAGTCACGAAAAGGAATAGGAGAATCCTTCAAACCACTATCAAGGGCCATGCAAGGAATGAAGACCACATTGTCATGCCATTCCTACCTAACACACGACACTCCAGGATACGTCTGGTAGACCTGATGAGCCTCAAGCAAGTGCCATTATAGAGACCATGGATGGGATCCAGATTGCACAACAACATGAGTGGGGCACCATCCTTGAGCTCCAGCTGGTGAAGGGGAAATCCAGAAGAGTTGAATGTATGCAGAACTTCAGGCTGGACATAGTCATATTCTCTATCAGTGACAGAGTCTGCACTAAGGTAGGTTATCTTCTCCTGAGGTGCAATGGAGTTGAGAATGGTGGAGTTGATCTTATGGACCTGAACATTTCTGCAAGCAAGAATAGTGTGATCCAAGAAGTACTAATCAGAAAGGAGTTGATTCTGGATTCTGGTCAGGAGCTGAGAGTAAATGGCATTGATGAGAGATTCCAAGTCTTCACCACAACACATGTGATCCAGGAGAGTTATATCTCCAAAAGTAATATCAATGTGAAGAAGTTGTTGTGCCCAGTGATCGGATTCTGGATCTTGTCCAAGACACATGTTTTGAAGAAGATAGTGGATAGACATACTTGCCCAAAGATTGGAGTGGGTAAGGGTGGCAGGGACAATCTGTTCTCTTGAGCCATGTGGGGTGATAGGAAGGATTTGCCCAAAGTCATCATCAAACAGAACAGTAAGACCTCCAAATGATTGGTTTCTGTTAAGGAGATCACATAGAGTATGATCAACCGATTCCACCACATGATGATGTTGATAGCCTGCTTCATCCCAGATGATGGGGGATGTCTGCTGAAGGAGCTGATGAATGAGATCATCCTTTTTGATGTTGCAGGTACTTTGTTCATGGCAGAGAATGGGAATCTTAAAGCGTGAATGGGCAGTATGACCTCCAGGAAGAAGAAGGGAGGCCAGACCAGTAGATGCAATACAAAGGACAATCTCTCCTCTTGCACGAACAGCAGCAGCAATGAACTTGGCCAGATAGGTTTTGCCACATTCACCACCACTGTGAAGAAAAAACATGGACCCATTGGAATTTATGACACTGGCCATGACTGCATTGTAAAGAGTCCTCTCTTCAGCATTCAAGGTAGGGAGATCTCTATCCACAAATGCTTGTTGCTCCTGTCTATTATATGCTCTCTGCTCATTGATGAGTTGGTTTCCCTGCTGATGATCCCAGTTTCCCTGTGGTCTAGGCATGGATGGATAGTCTTGCAATCTCTTGCCATGTCTCCTGAGATGTTGGGCTATGAGTTGCAATCCATAATCAGGAGGGTATGGGTAAGATAATGGAGTAGATCATCACAGAGATTATCCTTGGATGCCTCCCACAAGCGATCAGGGTCCACAGAAGAGCAATGCACCAGGATGATAACAAACAAATGGCACAATCAATAGTCCATGTTGAAGTGAGCAGCTTCCTGTAAACACAACAACCATTCTCTATCATCCTGTAAAAGACCATGTGTAACGACCTAGTTATTCAATCTATGAACAACTGGTAGTTGTGATGGCTTTGCTAGCTAGAGGGCACTTGCAATGAATAAGTCTCTGTGAGAAGATGGTCTATTAGGCTTGTAGGCCTCAAGAAACTAGGGAAAGAACAAGAGAACTAGACTAGAGAACTAGATACTAACTAGATCAACTACTTATACTATATGTTACGCTTGGCCCGGGTAGGGACGAGCGTAGCCCTTGGATGATACGAGGAGACGAGGATACAGAGCAAGCGTGTCTTTACGGCGACACGAAGTCCTTTGGATAAAGGAGACGTTTCCTAGTCTAGTGCTAGGTAACGGTTCAAGGGTTCGAAGGTTCGAGGGACGAGAGGCTAGTCTAGTGCTAGCGGTTGAGACTTAGACTCGGCGAGGAGGTTTCGAAGGAAGTAGATTCCACGAAGTAGCGAGTTGTTACAAGGGAGATCAAGGGAGATCTAAGCTAAGGTACAACCGAGCTAGAAGTCGGTCTTATATACAT
>JBBPNA010000397.1:0-23833 GCA_038090555.1 Boletus subcaerulescens | reverse complement strand
GTTGATGAGGTTCCGGGATAAATAGAGGACAAGAAGGATCTTCTCCTTTGATTTCCTGAAACTCTCGTCGATGATGTTCTTACAATTCGCTCGGCGGAGTTCATCCGTGAAACTATCCGCAATACGCAGGTGGATCGTTGTTAGGTTGAAATAGGATTCTAGGTAACAACGTCGATACGAATACGGAGCTATCGATACAATAACTCACCATTTAGTCTTGACTCTTCGCCAGCGGTGAGAGCTGGAACAGAGGAGAAACATCGGCTACGATCAAGCGCGCTAAACGATTGTTCGTCAGCGGGGCACCAAAGAGAGAGGTGAGAATGGATGGATAGCTAGAAAATACAGCATTGACAACTGCAAACCGGATACTCGATTCCGTCTGAGCCCTGGCCGCGCTCAACTGATCCTCAGCTTTCTTCTGTTGAGCGTTCATGTCCTTCTCAGTGATATGCTAATTTAATGGAGTTAACTTCCTTCGTCCAGATACCACACTCGTCGGAGAAACGCTTATTGAGCCCCATTCGGATGAGGTTATTGAGTGATTTGGGACCAATAGTCTCCGAGATTTGCAAACGCTCCTTCGCCCTGTCAGCGATCAGAAAAACATGAAAAGAGACGTAGTTTGCAAGTCATACAAAGTGTCTTGAAGTAAGAACGTGCTAATCTTAAAGGAGTTGAGAGTCTTGATGGAATGCTTAACGGGTACATATCATGTTGTCATGAACCCTTGTCTCGTTTCACCAAATAATAGGTGGTTTGCGTCCTCGCCTGATGGAATTTAGATATGAGCGGTGGGGGTAAATATATAAATACACGAGCAGACCTTGAGCCAGTCTGAGAATGTTTGGGTGAACTCGGGGTTGGAGTCAACGTAACTTGTGAAAGCAATCATGAAGAAATTGCAATGGGGGAACCTCAGTCTCAGAACTGAAAATTGTCTGGCGCGTTACCCACTACTTCTCGAGCGACCTGCCAGCTTTGACTAGCATGTCTTCCCTCTTGGCACTGTCGTCATCAGGGGTGGTGAGTGAATACCGGACTTGATGCACCAGAATATCTTCCCGTAGATTTGTGACATGGTCGCCTGCGTCAACAAAGTCGGATCAACCGAGTTTCACTAACCCTGTGGTAGGAGGGGATTTTGGTAAATTGAAGCACCTACAAGTATCGATAATACAGTCAACTAGCTTTTTGGCTTGAAGGGCGTGGTCTAAGCAACCAAGCAGAGTGAGAATGACGTCATAATTTCCCTGGTGCGCTCTGCGTAGATTCTAGGCCCTGCGTGCGGGGTTGGGCGACACCAAATACGTTGAGGTTTCCTTGACGAGGTGCTCTAAAGTTGGGCGCGCCGTGGACATTCAGATCCAGATCCAGGGTGCATCCTGGCGAGCCCCGCAGATGAGTAATGATGGATTCTGGTTTGACAACGACTGACCAGAAGGGTAATGGTCCGTTTTGAGGATAAACCCTCTTGATAACACGTTTTCGGTTCTGGTCTTGACGACCGATGGTTCTGCACGTTTAAGACTGGTCATCAGATCGAGGGGTTGTACCCTGTCCTTGCTGAGAGCACCGTTGAGACGCATGGTGTCTGCATTGTCTACTGCACTGGCAGGCTTGTCGAGCCGAGCATGTAGTCTGTCCCCACGACATGCCGAACAGCGGCCAGATGCTTGAGTAATAGTACAGCTGTAAAGTTTATAAGATCGTCCTTCGTCAATTTCACTCCCTTCCACCCTCCTCTATACTCCACCTTACAATGAATTCCTCCCTGTATGTTCTCAACGATCTGCACACCCTTCTCGCTAGCCAGTTGTCCTTGTCCCAGGCTCTCGAATACCCTTTCCCCCATTGCTCGAGGCAGGGGCAAAGTTCGGAGGACAATGCTCTCCATCAGCAACATCCCTTGTCATTGCCAGTGGACAACTTTTCTCTATGCCACCACCATTCTCGGTCTCCTTTCCCACAGCCTTCGGCCCTCTGCTCGTCCCCTGTACCGCAGTCCCTCTGTAAGAAGCCTGCCCTTGCGTGCCTGCCGTGTTGCGAGCGGAAGATCGCATGCAGTCCACCACAACCCGGCAACAAAACGTGCAGGTAAGCTGATGTGGTATTTTGCTGGTAGCACATATGCTTACAAGCAATCTTTTTTCAGACAGTGTGTCCAGCGACATCTGAAATGTCAGTACCCATATAAATGTCGGCAGGGAATGCGAAAGCAGCAGTTGCTGGCCACCATTCCCTAAGGCTCTTCTGTTTTGGTCGAGCCCATTCGGAAATGCTTTACCAACAAGAGTGCCCATGTAATGCTTTGAGACAACCACCAAACGACTCATTATGTCTTGCCCCTCAGGCTCAATTCTTACTCCTCCCCATATGCCCCTCCATCTTATATTTATGTCTCTGACGTTTCCTGAGTTACTCCATCATAATGGATCTTGGCTATTTCTCATGCATCAGTGTTATCCTTCATACTAGTAGTTTTGGATTAGACTTGGTTTATGCTGTGTCAATGATGTTCTGTCAACCGTCATGCTACGCGCATTTGTGTGCAGACCCACGCTGATAGCCATTTCCGTTGCACCACCACCAGGTGCAAGGATAGGATTGAAGTATATATTACACGCGACAGAGAGGGCGTCGGCAAGGTTGCAGTCTATTCATTCCCACAAATACGTCAAGTGGCAAGATACCTGGGATGATGATCACGCTCATTGTTCCATTGCCGCATTCTTCACCTTACATTCAGCTGAGCTCAACCATGTTCTTTGCAGCAGGATGAGCAACGTCGATCTCGCGTAGGATCACGTTACCGTCATTAGTCAGTCTCGAGACGTAAGTAAGAGCGTGAAAACGACAGAGAGACAGTGAACACACAAGATACTGCTCATCCACAAGTGGGAGTGAACCCCGAAACGGGACACAACGAAGAAGGTAGTTGATGGGCACGACTGTGAACACATGCAAAAGGTCAACGTGCTGATAAACACAGAAAGGAGGGAAAAACATACATCCAGCATCGGCGGGAGAAACATCGTCTTGCAAACATGCCTCAAGCTTCCAGGGGTGATGCGTCCTGGACATTGTTTCACCATCGAGGTATGGGTTCTCTTGATGGACATTGACATTTGACTCTCCCGCTGACACATGTGTCATACGTAGCCTTGTATCGTCCAGGGATCCAATCCACGCATATGGATATTCCCAGATGGATGGACGGCATTGACCGAGGCAAGTCCTTTCCTGTCACGCCCATGTGTGAATGCTGACGATGATGCTATCGTAGAACTGTGCGCGTAGTGCACAAGCCGAGCATATGGTGTTGATCACAGACTGGTGCAGAGGTGTTGATGTTGTGAGAGGTGTATCCGGTGCATAATGTTGGTAGAGTGGATTGGAAGGGGTAATAGAATGAAATCGGCGTTCGGCCCGTGGCAGGTGGATTTGGCCAGGGTTACGAGCAACAGACATCCGCACATCGGATGTGCCCACTTCGAGTCACATCTGACGATGGCCAGACAAGTAGATTCACGACGATATGAACTTGCTCCTTCATACATTATATTCCGCGTCTACACCAAGCCCGGAAATGAATCTAGCTACACGTGGTCTGGCCTCCTGAAACGAACAGAAAGGTTTGTCACGCCAACCTCGATCTCACAACTTCCTCTGATTCCTCGGTGACCGTCATTCTGGTCGTCATCGTGAGCTTACCGAAGGTGCTCTCCGTAAGATGTGTGTGCAACTCCAGTCGTCAGTGAGGATGGTCCCTCTGCTGCATCCAGATCAGCTCGGCGGGACACGCGATACACAAACATCATGATCACGAGGAGGTTGCACACGACCAGCGAGGACGTGTTGGAGCAGAGTCCGTCGAGTTCCATAATGACAGGCACGGGAATGATGACGGTCCATCGCAGCGATTCGAAGATTGAGGCCACGATTGAGAATGATGATAGAATAATGTTTGTATCGAGAACAAGGATGCTATAGCTGGGGACAACGTTCAGCGTTGGAGCGGTAGACCGACGTGGATGCCTCTTCGAGCGATGTATTTATGAGGATGGGGGGAGTTGTTGAGCAGATGCAAGCAAAGAGCGCAAATATCGTCGTCGAGCCTGCAAATCGTTGAGTTTACACTGACAACGGTTCAAAGAAAGATGACATCTACCTTGAGTGCCTTCACCTCTTCCGAATCCTCTTCGCCATCCTCACCATCCGAAGATTCGTCCGCTTCCGCATCGTCGACGTCAATGTCCATTGTGTCGTTGGTCCACCTCCGGTCCCTACATCGAATTTCCTCTCGTTCATGACAGTCCTCGTCTCTCCATTTGCGTACTTTCGTTTCCAACGCACCATCCACTTTCCACTCACGCGTTCCTTCCACCCACGTGAAACCGTCGACGAGCCCCGCCAAGTTCACTGCAGTGCACGTAAAGCTTATCCATCGCCGCACAGTTTCATTCTTCAATTCATTGCGATCGTCCATTGAGCGATGCAACGCGAGATGCAGACGGCATCAAGAGGGCCTTGAATGGCTTGGTATACTGGTGTAAGGTGGACCAGAATGTGAGGGAGTCACTGCACGAGAGAGATCAGCGATGTGGGCTGTTCATCATGGGACAACGACAAACTTGACTTGCTGATCGCGCAGGCCGGATAGGGTGACTACATGGGTTGAGGACGGCTGAGGGACAGATGCGTTGGCAAGATTGTTGCCAGCATGAAATTCATGGGGCAGTAACCGTAACACATGAGGGCCCGCGCGTCGCGCGCACCTCGCGTGCGTGCAGGCCCCGCTGAGCCAGTCTTACGTAACCAAAGTTACTGTCCGAAATTAGTAGTAACAAGGGGGTTATGTTTGAATCTGAGCGACACCTCTTGCAACGCAATGACAGGTTGCCGAGAATTGGGTGGAAGTTGTCAAGGTATGGTAACAGGTGTCGAGGGCAAAGAAGACGAAGAATGAGAGTCGGAAGATGAGCCTCTGGATCTCATGGAGCAAACAATCTGCTTGGTCTTGGTGGATCGACACAGTATTGCGAGGATGACTCCGAATGAGCATAAGTTCCAAATGGTACTTGTGCTTTCTCCAGTTCTTTTCCTTTTGCTGGAGATCATAACTTGGCCGTGTGCGAAGAGGGTGATACAGGGAAGGGAGAAAGTATGCTGGGGAAGGTCATGCCCGATCGGTGGTGGCTTCTTTGAAGACGCTGCTTTGCGATCCAGATCACGAAATGTACCCGTTGATTCTAGTGTTGCGGTGGAGCGGGCGACTGTTTCGCTGCGCGAGTTGCTGTCGGTTCGGGATGGACATATGAGACGACAAAAAAGAGGCAGCACATGAGCATGCACCTGCATAGGACCTACGGGCCGCTGTCCGTTGGATACAGCGAGCGAGATGGCGTGGACGTCCTCACGCACCATGCTAGATCTGGGGATAGCCCATTTAGCTTGGCGATCGATTGAGGTGGACGGCGCTCAGCGCTCAGACACAGCAGTGAATGGGTCCCAGTGACATCATGAGGGGGGAGTCAACCAGGAAGGTCACATCAGCCGCCCCCAATTGATGCGCTTCAAATCCACACTGGTGTTGCGATGGAGTGGGCGTCCGTTGCGCCGGGCGAGTTGGCAACTGTTGGTTTGGGATCGACAGATGAGACGACAACAATGAATTCAGCAGCACAAGAGCACGCACCTGCATCCTACGGGCCGCTGTCCGTTGGATACAGCGAGGGAGGTGGCACGGACGCACCCACCACTTCACGGTCAGTCGTTGACGATCATCCTAGTTGTGGTAAGCATTGGTGGTAACACCGAGGAACGATCAACTCCGCTTACTGAATCGCTTGTTTTGCGTTCCCGTTGCCCATGTGCGCAAAGTGGGCATCGACAAGTTTCGCAAGATCGTCTTTCAAGATTGCAAAGACATCTTCAAAGAAGATCATCGCCAGCATGCTCCATTTTTGCGTGATTTCTTTGATGTATGCGCGTTGAACTACAAAAGGATAGTTGTCTGGGAGTTCTGGCATACGTGCACTGGTGAAAATGTCAGTCAACGTGTGACATCAAAAGGTGGGGACCTACTGTTGAGCGCGCTTTAAAACTTTGTCGACATATATTTTGTTCTGACCAGCACCAAATTCCATCGCAGCATGATTTTCATGTTCATTGGACAAGAAAGCTGGCTCTGGCAGCCCCTTCGTTGACGTATCCCCCCAAGGAACGAATTGTGGAGCAGTTCGGCATATGGCAATCTTGAAGGCTTCTTGACATGGAAGGATGGTCTGCAGTAATCCATCTTCCTCGGGAGTGCCCTCGACTCGGTGTTCTAGGTCTCGTTCGAAATTTCTGAGGGTTTGCAGCATTTCACCGATAGGTTCACTCGATGGAGCTTTCGAAAGTGCTTGTATCTTCTCCTGGGTCCCCTGAATCGCGTTCATCAACTCCTCTTGGATCTTGGGAAGCCTTGTCAAGTTTGTCAGCAAACAAAGACGATGGCTACGGTCCCAGCGATAACTAACTCACCTCTTCGCGATGAGCTCTGACAAGATGAGGCTCAGCCTCTCCGTTAGGTAGCTCGTCCGCAAGAACCGTTGATACTGTGGCTCAAGAGATGACCACGGTGGCATTGAGGCGAACCACTCATTTTCACGTCGACGTGCCTCCAGGTATGTGATTCCTCTGGCAACGTCCTGTGAAGAGGGTTGTTTGACACAATACCAGTTATTCGCTAATGGTTCAGTTTCGTTTCGGAGAATCTTGACCTACGCAGGCTCATTACCTGGGGGGATGTGATCTGGTTTGGTAAGGACACCCGTTGAGAGCATAGGTTGGTGCTTCTACATTAGAAATGAAGAATGACAAAGACCGACCGACGGTTCTTTTCCCATCTGGGTCGTATTGCTTCGCGAGGTGGTGAGCGCCTTGGTTTTCAAAATCGGCTGGTAGAACGACGCCATCAGACATATGCAGTCCGGAAATAAACCAAGACACGTACTCTCGCATGCAACGGTAAGCAAAACTTGGCTTCTCAATGTAGGAGGTGACCAGCGATTTCACAAGCTCCCTCTGCGAAATGGCGAGCATGCGTGAATGGAGGGCATAACCATCTGGGGTCGTACAGTTGTTCTCAAGGACAGCAGAGTAGACGAGCCAACGCATGATGGTGTCGGTGTCGCACGACCGAGCGACAATGCAAGGGAGGGTGTGTTTCGCGATGGGCATGTTGAGGAGCGTCGCGGTCGGACTTCGCTATTGTCGTTGGTTGTATCAGAGAGGTAGGTGACGAAAAGAGGGGCACACGTACGCTGCAGGATCACAGCCAAGGGTATCGAGAAGGACGTCGATGGCCTGCTCGCCCTGCTCGACATCGGAAGGGTCTTCTCAGCCGCAGAGTCTGGAGAGCGCGACGGTCGCTTGTACCCGAATGGGGGTTTCTTTGTCGTGTATGCGCTCCATGAGGGCGGCTCTGAGAATGTGGTAACGTCCTCGCTGTCAAAGGGTGTTAGCGGAGGTTTACTGTAATGCGACATGGCAAGGGGCAGACTCTATTTCACCGAGGTGAGCGACCATCGCTGTGAGTAAATGAACACAGCAGTAACGGATGATCTTGTCCTTTGCAACGAATCCTTTAGTTGTGGCGGTATCGTCGTCGGCGTTATCGTCTTCTTTCTTTACCCTTGGGCTAAATGCCATGTATGACACGGCCGACCATGGAAACCAAAGACACGCACCTTTCACGTTCAAATAGAGGATATATGCGCTGACAAACTTGATGATTCGATCCGCCTGTAATATCCCTTTTTTCACGACGATGACGCGACAGAGGTCGATGAAAGTGTCGTTCGCCGGTGAATTTTATGCTTTGCCCGCCATGGATTGATTCTGTGAATGCGGCGGCATCGAGGTGGAGTTTGTGGAGCATGACAACATTTTTCTCGTGATTTGTGGACGTCGTTTGGACAGTCCATTTTCGAGGTCTTTTATGTCTTGCCGGCTTGAGGACGTCTCTGAAATGGCCAGTCCATGGCCAAAGTCCGTATGGATCCACGTAATCGAGTCTGTGCGGCTGGCAGCGAAGTGATCCAATATGGCAAACCCCGGGCTTACCTAATGATGATCCCGCCATCGCCCCGACGCTAGCCTCCCACCTGCGTCTGCGATGCTGCCTCACCGATCCCGCTCACATTTCCGCCGACACTGCGTTTGCACCTCTTCTTCCCTTCACGCTGTGCTATCATCCCTGACGGTCTTCCCGCCCCTTTCCTGGACCCCGTTAAGCATGTGGTCAGCCACATTGTCAGCCACCGCATTGAGGGTATAAATGGTGAGTCCTTTTTGTTCTCTCCCCATTTTATCCCTTCTCACCACACTGCCAATCTCCCCTGCATTCTCGCTCTCCAACAGCGCTCCCACCCGAATCCCCGACGTCCAAAACTCCAGCCGCCGTCTTGTGGCTACAAAGGTGAGCGTCCCATATTCTCGCCTTCTCACTTGCGCCGATTCCAAATGTACGCCATCCCCCGTCTTAACAGCGCTCCCGAATACCCGACGCCGTTCATCACCTGGCCAGCCGCTTCGAATTCCCAGCCGGCTACGAAGGTGAGTGCCTCATCTTCTCACCTTCTCACTCGTGCCGATTCCCAACGTACGCCGTCTCCCGTCTTAACAGTGCTCCCGCCTGAATACTCGATGGCGTTCATCATCTGGTCAGCCGCTTCGAATCCCCAGCCGCAACCAGCGTGACATCCCATCTGATTGGCAGTTTGGGACATCCCTCACCACCGTGGAGGTGTGGGATGCTTTTACCATCTTGGCTTTGCTGGACGACCATAGACAATGTGACGATCGGTTACAGGTTCCTCGTTCCTCATAGTGGCAATCAAAAAGACCAAGTCCTGATGGCACATTCAGGAAGACAGAAGTGGTCGTGACCAATGGCGTAACAGTTGGTCGCCCATGCTGTGCTGTTCCACGCTGCAAGGAACCACTTGAAAACACACGACACCGGACGTTCTGGCCGGCTTTTACCCTCTCCGCCAAGTCGTCGATAAGCCCACTTCCTCATCCCCATCTTCTTTGTCGTCATGTCGGGACTATCTGCAGTCGTTGCACACTACCTTGCTCGCACCTGCCGTCTGAAACGATCTCAAGTGTATGTCCGATCTCTCCTTCTCGTGCGTTACCTGAGCACCATGCAGAAATTATGCCACCGCTGCAATCGTGTTCATGAACTCAAATTCCCTTCCCGTCGCGATCATGCAATCCCTCGCTGTCACTGTCCCCATTCTCAAATGGGGCCCTTGATTGATCAACAACCTCATGCCAGTGCCAGGCTGTGTGAGTGTAGTGTCGTTGTGAAAGCAACGAAGACGGTACATCATGATACAGCACAGGACACGCGTGTCCACACGTTCGTGTTGCTCATCATCATTGATATGACTGACAGAGGTCTTCCTCTAGGTTGGACTTGTTTCCAGACACGTGGCTGCAATGTCACCGCAACTTCCTTTGACCACCGGCTCGCCTCTTTCCTAACCCGCCATGTCTGACAAGTGCACTCGCATTGGGTCTTGCGCAATGCCTTGAAGCACACCGTCTCACGGGTCTGCCTTCCCTCGCACCTCGCTGGTCGTTGTCAAGTACACCTTTACCCCGTCCCCCACCACCAGGCATTTGGCAGAGAGCACCTCTCTCGCGTCAATTTTTCATTGTTTCCCGCCACTCTTCGAAATGCTCCGCCCTCGAGAAGTGATCCACGCAAAACAAGCGACTACGGATGTCACAGTCATAAGTACTGCCTGCCCCACTCGTGGTACAGCAACTCTTTCTTAAGACCCATCCAGTGGCTTACGATGGATCCACCATATCGATTTCCCAACCTTTTCAATGACGACTCCGACTCTAGCCAAGTCTACGTCCCCAGCACCGTCGACAAGGGTAGGCGAAAAGCACAAGGTACGTGTCGTGTACCCTATTACATTGTCAACGACTGAAATCAATGGCGCTTCCAGAGCCTTTGGATAGGGACGAAGTCGACCCCTGCTACCGAACTTCTTATCATGTGCATTCTCAAGTTCAGGATGACGCCGCTTCAGACTCGGACACGTTCTCTGACTTTGGGTCCGATGACGCCCTCTTCCCCGTCGATATCTGTTGATGCACGCGATGTTACTGCTGTTGAATCTGATGGCGATGAAAGTCTTTACCAGTCTGCCGACGAAGAAAACTCACCAGATGATCAGGTGCGTTCATTCAACCCAACCCAAACCGAATCTCGAGTCCGATCATGCATCCATAGACGGATATTGACGCTCCGCCTCTCCAACGTGATGAGTTGGACCTGGCCTGCTCTATCAAAGGCATGTACCGCGTCCTCAACTCATCTCGGAGCAGGGTAGTGGTGGTCTCGGTGAGTACCCCAAGTTAGTTCGCTGCACTTGTTCCCACTATTGATCTGATATCAGTCGATAAGATCATTATATCTCAGAATTCCCTCGAAGCCTTTATAAACAGTGTTTGCCTGGGTGCATATGCAACCATTACCAAAGTCAACTTCAAGGCCCTCGACCATTATGTCATCGAACCTGTCGGCATCTACGGAAGCAAAGAAGAAATCATTCAATTTTTATTGCAACTCGGCGCCATCGACGAGACAATGTATGTCATCTCTCTGGAAGCATTCATCTGCTCTTGTATTGACGCACTGCTTTGGTAGCGCGGTGCAGCTTTTCATTGATCCCGAGATACATTTGCGCACCCAACCGATCCTCCGTTCAGGTTTGTACTCGTCACAACGTCAGAGTAAACTGGAGATGCTCAACAAATCTTCGTTTTTATAGATGTCGCGATCATGTCGTGTCTTTGATCTTGTCCAAACACGTGGCTAATGGATTATCGCCCCAGCGCCAGAAGAGTATGCACGAGAAGGAGACCTTAAGTCAGACGAGAGTGAGCCCTTTGTGAGGGCGCGGGACAATTTGTCCCCAGATGCAGGTCGACCATATATACTGCATCTACGATTGACTCATGTTATAATCGAGTCTGTCAGCACAACGAGGCTGAGCTATAGATGGTAGTCGTACTCCAACTCCAACAATAGAAACAAAGGACATGCAACTCCAGAGTTGAAATAAAGGATACGTGTGCTGATGTACTCGACAATTTGAACACTTTTTTCATGACGACAACGCAACAGAACAAACAGGTCGATAAATAAGTTTTCAAGGAGTCATTTTCCGGTGAGTTTGAATGGATGCGCTGGGCATTATTATATTGACAGCTCGACAGCTTGCCTCCTGCTCTTTTAGACGGGCTGGCCAACCCAGTGTAGCTAGACTACGGTACAATCAAGTTAAGAGAGACTCACACTCTCACCCCCATCTCCTACCTGCGTGATGGGCTCGTAGATTGTTCGACCTCACCAAGAACAATAAATACTACGACTATCTTCGAAGAAAATGTTCAGCTTTAACCAGGTCTAACCCTCAGTACTTAGGTTAGTGACCCATTTAGCTTAGACTCCCTGAAAATTGATGCCAACACTCCGCATTCTCGTTCCATGTCAGAGTCTATCAACGTTGAAGTTATCAATGTCGCAATACAACCAAGTGTGCGTGCACTCACCCGATCACCAGCATGAACAGGTACCCTACGATAGATACGACCTATTTCGAACTTGTCAGTCACACCCTGCATGCCAACTCTCACAAACGGAAGACCATACCAGTGCCGCGATGATACTCGCCGGAATACTGTTTTTGAGGAAATCGATATTAATAAGGTAAGCCTGTCCGAGATCATCCTCTGACGCCATACTAGCAATCAAATATGGATACCATCTTAGCGGGAGCCACGAATCATGAATAGGACAGAAAAAGGTTGCAACGCACGCAAGTTGGTTTGGGAATCCGGACACTGGCATACCCATCCCCGTGGAACATATCAAACCCGTAAGGAAGATAAGTAGGTTGGCATGGCTGCCAGGGAGGTCCTTCCCCACTTGTTGTGCGATGGGGACGAGGGGCACACTCCCGATCGTAAGTGTTACTGGAAATACATGTCAGGTAGCCACATTGTATTGCACTCCCATAGTGGTCGTCACTGGTGTGACTCCAAGATGGTACGCAGCGCAGTAGCGACCATACCTGAACACAAAGATCGATCACGTCATGCAGTAGAATGCGTGACCCCTCACATGACTGACATCAATGAGGAAGACATACACTGCTGGCTGGGGTGGCCCAACCATGTACTCGGTCGGTGCGACAAACTAATGGTATGGGCTGTTCGCCCTTTCTCACCATACGGTAAGGAGTGATCATGAGGGCGAGCGGTATCTTGGACTTGTTGAGGAGAGAAGGCATCGTTGGGATGGCGTTCAGCATACACAGTTGGTAGCTATACTTGGGGTTCGCATAGGGTGACGTGATGACACACGAGTTTGACGGCAACCAGATCTCTGGGAGGGGGACGGCTCAGCTCACGTGGATTGGGTGGGGATGTGGTGCGAATACTCACTGCACGGAAACCCTGACAAGTTCTACAAACAGAAAATCATCGGCGTACATTTCCCATCCTTGTAGATCAACAACCCACAGTCCTGCAGCCAAGGTCAGATGCACGGTAACCCACCTGTCGAGCGGATGTCCATGGACGGAGTCTGGATCGAGTAATACACCATGAAGACCATGGATGAAGCCAAGGGAGAGGAGGTGTGCGCTCGGGCGCAAAGAAGGGGTTGGGAAGGACTCAGACAGTAACTTTGGCTGCGTGAGACTGGCTCAGCGGGGCCGCAGGCACGCGAGGTGCGCACGACGGGCGGGCCTTTTCGTGGGAACCTTCTGGATCTGTACTGGTGGGGGCAGCTTCTTCTAGGCCAATATTAAAGCCTCATGTTTTCCATTTCACATGGCGAGGCGCAACTAATTGTTCACTTAATCCAGTACTACCGGACCGGTAACCCTCTTCCTCCGTACTCGGGCGGTGCCTTGGCTTTGGATACGCTCTATCAGCACCTGGAAACAGAGACAGACCCAGTCCTACTGCCCACCCCTTGTGAAACACTGCGTGCCTCCGAGTCCCCTGAAGTGGACTCTTCTCCATCCCCCAACGCAACACCCCCTCCTCCAAACCTTTGCAATGCCACTCCAGTTTCCCCCTTTACTGGATCTAGGCGAGTTCGGCAACCCCTTGTAGCCAATTGGAGATGCGGATGGAATGGAGTAGCGCTGCCCCGTCAATGGTCCCAGAGTAGTCGAATCTCGGCCTCTAACAACCACAGCGCCGCTTCTCTGATTACCAACCTCGCAGCTGCAACGTTTGACTCTGTTCCTTACAATGCAGGTGCCTGGGCAGACGGTTTATTGGCCAGGCTTTCCCAATCTCGTGGCGGAATACATGGGGGAGATTCTTTCGGTGACATTGTGGGCCGGTGTCATGAACTGATCACGGATGGAGTCACAAATGACTTCTTTTGTATGTTGGCTCATATACAGCTCGTGTTCAAATGCCAGAGGTAAGACTTTATTGAAGTTGACAAACAATGCTGTCGCCTACCTAACATTGTTTTTATTAGTGAGGGGGGTAACTCGCAACAACTCTACAGGCAGCACGTTGCCCATCTGCCCAATCCGCCGTCCCCGAGAACGTTCGGGGATTGGATCACCAGAGGTACCAAGTATGCCTACGTCGCTGCAGGGGGGTCAATATATGCCCTCCTTCTGGTTGCTGGGATGGACCTTAAGAGTGTTATAACCAGGTCGAATACCACAATTGCCTGGGAGGTTGGGAAGATCTTGCGAGATCCAAATTGTGTCAGGGCTGGTGAGTGGAGTCGCATCTACTGAGTGCTGTGTTCTGAGCATGTTGCTAGAGCTTCGCCAACTGATAATTCGTTGCATCATTCCCACCGTGGCCAAGCTTAGAGAAATGGTTCCTCTGACGGTCCGATTTGACGGCACAGTCGTTGACTGCACGTGGATGAGAGGCTCTGACACGATGTTTGACAGGCTTAGATCTCAGTAAAATCGTCTCTGTTTGTTATTGCAAGTTCCAAACAATCTGACGTTTAGCGTTTTTGCCCTCCCAGTAACCTCCAGCTGCCCAAACGTTCTCGCAAGGAGTGGAAGCCTTGCAAAATTCCCATCTTTCTGGATGACGTATATGGAGAAGTGTTTGGACCTGATGTCGTGGAAGGTGCACCAATTACATATGAGGTGGATCACCCCGGTATTCCCGTTCGCCCCCCATACTGCCCTGCAACAGTCATCAACACAACGTTCAATCCCCAACACCCAAACAACCAAGCATACCCATGCTCGAGTGATCGAGGCCTCAACATGGAGTGGACTGACACCCAAAGGACTTACGCAGAGAAAGCTCTGGCAGTAGAAGGGTTAGGAGACTTGAGGGAACAGGTGAGTGGTCTCAAACCTACTGTACCGTTTGCTAACCAACAGGTTTCATGGTAAGATGAAGACATTCTATCCGGGTGGTGTGCGTTCTACAGCCACATCATACCTGCGGTTACCTGGAAGTGTGATAGATGAGGCAGGAGGGTAAGTGACTATTAGGAAGGGTCAAACACCTGGCTGACTGTTACTCACAGCATTCTTGATGTGCGAAACTCGGATGGCTCATTGATGGCCTTCATATGTTCCTCGATGCCTCAGAGATTGAAAGCCAATCTAATGGCCAACCTCACAGGTGCCTTTGATGGGCAAGATGTTTTGTACTCAAGAGAAGTCTCACATGAAGGCCAGCTGTTTGGATGTGTGCACTTTTCCTGGTATAATAGGTACACGACTCAGGTGAGTTGGTAGGCATGGGTGTGGGCGTGGGGGTGATTTTTCTATGCTAAACTTGACCATATAGGGACAAGGCGCCCCGACTGATGTGCATCCCCATGAGTTGCATGTGAAAGGTGCCCAGCGCACCAACCTTTCACAACTGCTGCCGTATCAATCATCAGAGCAGAATGATCATGAGCGCCTCTATCAGAATTTGAAGATAGCATTTGAGGAAGTATTTGAATGGATTGAAAACACGGTATGGTTCATCAGGAGCTTCTAAATTACATGCTGATAGGGTACTATGTAGCTAAGAGAATATCTACCGGAAGAGTATGAAATGCTGATGCGTGTTGTCCACACACTGCCTGGCAACTCGAGGCCCTCAATGGCTCCATTTGTTTCACTTGTGGTGAACATCAATGTGCGTACTGAGGATCATCGAGACAGAAAAGATTTGGTGTTCTGTCTGGTGATGCCCATTGGAGAGTTTGAAGGAGGTGGGTTGGTGATGTACGAGCAAGGTCTGGTGCTGGAGTTGAGGTGTGGCGACATCGTTTTGTTTCGATCAGCAGAGACTACCCACTTCAACTTGGAGTACATGGGTCGGCGAGCTTCATTCGTTCTTCAGACAGACTCTGAGTTCAAGAAGTGGGTAGATGGGCGGAATGGTTGGGAGAATAATATCCATCTTCATTAATCTTACACGTTACACTACTACCTCAATATGGTGGTCATGGAAGAAAGGCATAGCATATCACACACTAATGATAATAACATAATATCGGTGACAGGGTCTGGCAGCATACTTGACTGGGAGACACAAGTATCGTTCCAACCAGGACTGGTGGTAACGTTGATCCTATTCGGCACAAGGTGCTAGACTCTTCCTACAGCCTATTATCTTACTCAAGAACGGCAGACAGGTGATCATATGGTCATTGCAGTCATCATATTGTATGATTCACTCCATGATCAACAATCGTTTGTGTACAGCACTTTTCCAGGGTCCCCTTTTTTGTACATCTGTCATTCATCTTCTCTTCACTGCTGATCAATCAATCCACTTTGATGCTGACCACCCCTTCCTCCTAGTCTGGTGACCAGACTGTCTCCTAGACCATGACCACATGGGTCAAAGTCTTGCTCTCCCTTTCGTCCCATTTACATTGCTGCTGCTCTCTTTAACTACGAAGACAGCAACGATCAACCCAACTCCTATTCCCATTGACAAAGACTAGGAGAAGTGGCCCTGTACATCCACGCTCCATCGAAGGTGACCCGAGCATCTGTCGACTGCGCTCTCGTTTTACTTTACCCTCTCTGGGAGGGTTGTTGGGGCTACCATGAACAGCCCGGTGTTGTTGTTGGGTACTGCTTGGGTTGTAGAGTGTCTAGGCTTAATTTGAACGCATCAACCTTTGTGCCGTCATTGAATGTGATCTCTATCAAGACCATCCCACCTTGGAGTAAGAACTGGCTTGGCAGGGCCTGCAGGCACGAGAGGTGTGCATGATGGGCGGGCTCCCTGTCGGGTGCCTCATCATGGGAACCTTCTTGCAGCAAGCTGCCACTGGCGGGGAACTTCTCCAGTTGAGATTTGGGAAAGTGTGATGGCATCACCATTGTATTCTAGATCCAGCAGCTGGGACAGAACAAGGACATTCAATCATGAGGATTTACCATAATTTCAAATTTATGTCACACCAAATTTAGTAAACGTCAGTGTAGTAGCTGATTCGGATCCACCCAGGACTTGAATCAATGAGTCTGGTGACACCTGGATGTGACATGGCTGGTCATTTGGCTACTGGGGCTTGATAACATTGAGTCCATGTAGAATGTGACCTAATGCCTGAGATCCGAGACTCAGTGAGTCTGGATACTTCGAACCTGTAAATGATAAATGGTGTTTTGGTGACTCTGCTTCTCAGAGGGCTGTTATTAGGTCGTCATGATCACGGGTATGTACTCAACCTCCAGAACTACTAAGACCGAATTCAATTAAAGGCAGTAGCTTGCCATTATGTAACTCAATATCAGTCCTCTCCATTTTCCCTTCCCTCCCCTGTTCTGCGTCCCACACCACCTCTCTCACTGGCACATGTTAAGCCAACACTCTCTTGTCTCCACTTTAGTTTAACATGGGTAATTGTATCTCTGCCCAGGACAGGACCAAAAAGGCAAGATCAGACACCATCGATCGTCAGCTTCAAGAGGATTCAAGGAGGCTTCAGAAGGAATGTAAAGTATTACTCCTAGGTTGGTCTTTCCTCTCCTATGTCTTGTTCCGACCTAACATTCAAATTGTCCCAGGTGCAGGAGAGTCTGGAAAGTCGACAATCGTAAAACAAATGAAAATCATCCACCAGAGCGGCTTCACAAACGAGGAGCTGATGACCCACCGCCCCACAATTTACCGGAATACGTTAGATAGTGCACAAAATATCATTCTTGCGTTACGCAAGATTGGTCTTGACTGGGTTGATCCAAACAACTGTGCAAGTCTCTACTTGTATGGTCCAAATTCGCTCCTTGACCTCATCTTTGCCACTCAGGCCAATGTGGAACGCATCCTCCACTACCCATTCGATTTATCCCCCTCTTTTGAGTTATCACCTGAAATTACACAGGCCATCCACCAATTATGGCAAGATCCAGTAATCCCGAAACTGATGGAACACAGCAGCGAGTTTTACTTGATGGACAGTGCAGTCTAGTCAGTATGGTATCCTGTCTTGTCCTTGCCCATTCTGACTGTCTTGCCTCAGCTTCTTCACTGATGTCCTACGCATAGGTGCACCAAACTACCTTCCCACAGCAAATGATGTCCTGCGAGCACGTCTAAAGACAACGGGTATCTCCGAAACCAGATTCACTATGGGCCAACTCCAGTGTGTCACATCATTTACCGCATCCTATCTCACTCAACAATATTGCTGTGTAGAATACATATGTTCGATGTCGGTGGTCAGCGCTCTGAACGCAAGAAGTGGATTCACTGTTTCGAAAACGTTGCGAGTATAATTTTCTGTACAGCCCTCAGTGAGTATGACCAGGTACTACTGGAAGACAAGAACCAGGTAAGTCAGTTGTATTTTGTCTGTAGTCAAGCGCTAACCACCCTCTGCAGAATCAGATGGTGGAGTCTTTTCTACTCTTCGAGGCTGTCATTAACTCCCGCTGGTTTCGGAGAACGTCAGTCATTCTCTTCCTCAACAAGGTAGACATATTCAAGACCAAGCTACTGAAGGTACTCTCCGTCTCTCAACAAGTTGTGCTTTTGATTTTCTTATACTCTATTAGGTTCCGCTAGAGCGGTATTTCCCAGAGTATGTTGGTGGCACAGATATCAACAAGGCGGCAAAATACATTCTCTGGAGGTTCATGCAAACAAATCGTGCATGCCTTTCAGTGTACCCTCAGTACGTCACGAGCCTTTTTAACATTATTCCTACCTTATGCTGTAATTAGTCTTACCCAGGCAATGGACACCACAAATATTCGTTTAGTCGTCACAGCAGTGAAAGAAACAGTCTTGCAGAACGCTCTAAAAAACACAGGCATTCTGTAGTACTTTCCCTCTATCTCTTTTCCTTTCCTTTCCCCTCCCTTTTTTCTTCTTGGTTGCATTGTGTCCCCAGTCATCTTTGCTATCTATCAGTAAGAACCATTTGTCGTTCATGACCATTACTACCACAGAACAATGGTTGCGAAATGATCTTTGCATCTTTTCAAAGGAGAGACGTGCTGTTGAATTCCCTGTTGACACACGGGAGTTGCGCAAGTCATGTATACTTCATGGGATTGGTGCTGAATGTCTCGAAGACCATTGGCGTTGCTTTCTTTCATTGGTTGATCATTTATTTACTGGCAGTTATATACGTGTTCAAAATACATTGATTCCATGTTTCGTTTTGTATGATATACAATTGATAATTATGTGTGCATGGTTATTGGACAAATACGATGGAGCGGGTGTTGCCATGGATGTGGCCTTTCAGCGATTATTTGGTAAATTTGGTTAGACTTAGGAGTGATTATGCAATGGTTGAAGTTATATTTCCTGCTACACTTCAGTCTCTTTTCTCACCACAATCAATTACTCTGACACTCAATGACAGATCTTAAACTAGAGAAGTTCCCCGGACCAGTGACACTTGCTGCAAGAAGGTTTTGCGTAATGGGAGGACATCAGGTGGGTCAGGCGGGTCGGGCAGATGCGTTCCCACGAATGGGCCCGCCCATCGTGTGCACCTCGCGTGCCTGCAGGCCCTGCCAAGCCAAGAACCTAGGGCTCGGAACCACTGGTGTGCAAATATCTCCAACAGTGATTAAGTAGCTTCCTTAATTAATTTGTTTGTTTTGATGCCATGCATTCAAGTTGGTGCGGCATGCTCAACATTTATGTACAGGGAAGCCAATTAGTACTAAGGCCTAATCTACCCTCTGTTCTCTGCCTGCTCTCACTTTCTCCAAAGCAGGAACCAGACGTTCCACCACACGGTCCACTATTTGATCAATTAAGCACTGGCTTAGATCCAAGTGTGAAGAAGGACCGCCCGACGCCATAGGGGGGCCCTCCGAGTCTCCTTGGATGTTTGAAGATCTAGCTCTGGAGTAGGGGAGAGCAGCTCCTCCAGGCACTACATGACATCTTCTCTGCCAAGAGCTGCTGGCTTGTAGAAACATGGGGAGGATGTCCTCTCCCGCACCAGCTAGGCTTTGTGTGCTGAGACCATAAATGTGATTCTCCGTGGCCCTCGAATGACCAGCTTGTAAGGCTTCTACATCATCCTCCCCATCCTTCTCCATGACGTCGTCTAGGGAACATTTAAACTTACGTTGCCAGGCAATCTGGATGTGTCGCCATGGATTGATGGTGAGTGGAAAGTGGATGTGGGGGAGGCTAAACTTGCTCATCACCGCAGATAGGTCTTCAGAGGTAAACAGGCGGTCAAAATTCATGAACAGGTGGTCTCTATAGAGTAGATTGATGGCCGGGTCTTGAAAACAGATGCGGGCGGCGATCTGGGCGAAGGGACGGGCAAGAACAAGGGATTGGATTAGAACATCGCTCGTCACCGCGTCCAGCCCATGTGGAATGAGCTTTGCACGCCGGGTAAGAGCGGACGTCTTATTGTACTGACAAAGCAGGGTTAGGTGATGTCCAAGAACCACCAGATTCCGGGTAGAGCGGGTCTCGGTGTTGCATACCAGCATGGCGGTCAGTTCCATGCCCCTACTGGGAGAACCGCTAAGCATTTCCGCCCTCAGTAATAGCACCCTGTGAAGGTCGGCGTGGTCTCGTAGCCATTGACGCAAGGAGGCTTGGTTCCAAATGAGGCCCTGATCTCGATGCAGCAGGAAATCACCAAAGTCCCCTTGACCATCCACGACAGCCTCGACCAGGTGAGTGCGTTGTCTTTGAAAGCACTCGTTCTGGGAATCCGAGAGAAACGAGTACCCGACGTCCTTGTTGGTAAGGTCATCAGCAATGTGGACGTCGGTGTACTCTATCCTCAAAGGGACTCCCCTGAGCACCCTCTTCTCCCAGGTGACGATCAAGGCTTCCTCTGTGTCAAAGAAAACCTTACGGAGGTCCGAGAAGGAAAGCGAATGGCCCTTGTAGGCCATCGTCTGCCACGTCTTGGTGTCGGTCCACCAGATGTGAGGGAGGGCCATGGTATCGTAGGCCATGGAGGAGGCTACGTGCTGTAGGGAGCGCAGGCGAGAGAACGTGGAGTAATCTTTTTCCGTGAACCAGCGCTGAAGATCATCACAGGCGGCGCTTTCTTCAACCGCTTGAGTAGTAACGCTAGCCCAGATCTCTCTCAAGAAGGTGAGGCGCATGCAGTATTCGAATTTGGCGATGATTGTAGTGATATGGTGTGGCTGTTTGAAGGAACCATCTTGGTTTACTGTTAGCAGGGCAAGACATGCTTCGGTCGGGTCAGCCATTAAGACACCCTCTCGTTTCTTCCAAATGGTAGTCCATATCGTCAAGAGAATGGGGTGGATTTGGCGTACAAGGAGCTCGTAAGTATCCCGCTCTTCTTCTTCCTCCATGTCCTCCTGATCCAAGCGAACCAGCGTATCACGAAGGGTGGTAAGATTGAGATTGAGATCACCATTACCGGTATCCTCGTCATCCTCGGAATCAACATCCCCATCAAATTCCGGGGCCCTCCAATGATTTGTTGTTCGCAACAGCATGGCAAGAAGCCGGACCACGGGAACCACATATTGTTTCAACGTCATCTCCAACAGATGTCGGTGGAATGGGGTGTTGGAAACCCCTCTGTAGGAAGGGGGGGGGGGGGGGGGGGTCAGAAGGTATGTCCAAAATCAAAGCAAGTTTCCCCCAACTCACTTTGAGGCGGGATCGGGTGAGTTAAGGCGCTTTAAGACCAGCTCATCTGTCCTGTCAATGAGTACGACAGCTTCTCCAAGGTACGTGTTTACTGCAATGGACAGCCTTCGATAACCCAACTCTTGAAGTTGAGGCAGGGATGCGAGCTGGAAAACGGCTTCCTTGGATAGTCCAAGACCGTCGACGTAGGCGGGCCACCCTGTGAACAGCAGCCATGGACTGACGAGACGCGGATCCGCGGGGACTAGGGTACGTGCCTGGGAGACCTCCAGTTCCTCTTCTAACTCTCTTTTCAGCTGCTGGGCGAGTCTCTGAGAAGAGTTGTGGGTTCTATTGATTTCCTCCGGGATCACTTCCCAGAGTTTTCGGTAGGTGCCTACCCCTTGCGCTTTCAAATGCTGCGCTTTGCAGGTACGGGATCGGGAGGGCAAGGGCAAGCCCTTGTGATACTTGTGGTGATGACTTCGGATAGAATGCTGGCTGATGAAAATTGCGAAACAGCCAGGTTGTCCACAAATCCGAGCATCGGAAATGACGGGAAGGCCATATACAGGGGCCCTTGGTCCGGAAATATTCTTCGGCAGCTCAGAGGTCACCTCGAGGTTCAACTCCTCGAGGGTTTGGATGAAAGTGGATTTCTTGAACACAAGTAGTAGCTCTGGATGCTTGTTTCGAAGGTGCGATTCCGTCTCGTTATTCTGAACGGCTTCCTGACAAATTTGACACACGAGGAATTGAAATTCGTTATTCACGGTCAGGCAAAGTTGATCTAGATAAGAATGTAAAGTGTAAGGATGTATACTAGTACTAGTATCTGATCCCAGGCTGGTATCCTCCCGGTCGGCCTCTATGTGCATGACGGACGACGATGTCGCTGCCATGATGGGCATGGGTGATTCTGGAAGAATGGTCTCAGTCATGGTAAACTAATGAATTTTTGAAATCAGAAAAATGGCTATGCGAGGGGGGTCCGGAAGCGGCCTGGGGGATGACTCACGAGCTGGGGATGAGAGGGGGTACTAGATGGAAGGGAGGAAGGAGGAAGAGTTTGGGGTGAGTGCACACCCGTCGAGAGAGCAATCTGTGAATATGTTCGAGTTTGAAACAAAGGAGAGGAGAAAGACCTGAGCGTACCACTGGGGACTGCATGACAACATCATCATGAGGGGTGAGAGAGCCAGCTGAAACTGAAAATAACGAGGAGGGGGATTTCATGGTTTGGTCGCCATCAGAAACCCGAGCTAGCTGATACACCCCAGAAAAAATGAAATGAAAGTCAGAAAAAGGAAAGGAGAACCGGAAATCAAACTTGCCTCGCCAGACTTGCTTGAGTTGGTGATGACCTGTAAGGAAACCTGTGCCGAAACCTGTGCGGTTGGGGTGGTCCCGGGTTCTCCTGAGGCTCTTGGATTCTTTTTTTTGGGGGGGGAGGGGAGGAGGAGGGTTGGGGTAAGGACCGGCATGTCATGTCGTGGGGGGGGGGGGGGGGGGCTGTGCTTACCTCCTTTCCCTCAGGTCCTAGCCAATGGGACTTTACCTTTCTCATGTGTTTGGTTAGGCCGTCCAAGGTGACGAAACTGTTGGGCCGGGGGCATTGGGGTTCGGAGCAATAGCAAAGGAAAACCCCTTGCTCGTCTCTTTGGAGGGTGACAGTCTGGTGGATGTGGGAGTCCACGAAAGAGCCCGTGGGGACACACTTCTTTCGGTGACTGGAGTACAAGTTCCTGTTGTCAAAGGTAAGTTGACAGTGACCGCACTGACGGGTCATGACGTGTGACGTGTGCCGTGTGCGGGGGAATAAAAAGAAGAGAAGCCAGAGAAGTCGAACGGAAGAAGCTCGGCGGTTTCCCCCCCCCATGAAAACCAACCAAACAACCCACCCACCCACCCACCAAACAACCCGACCAACCCACCCACCAAAGGAATCGAAGAGGAAACCACGTGACCCATTCCCTAAGGAAAGGCGAGAGAGAAAGAGGCGCTTCCGTGGGAAATGGAAGGCGTCCGTGGGAAACGCGTACCAGACCCTCTGGATCGAAGAGTAGGTTGCTAGCGATTGTACAAATGTGTGAGCATGCATGACAATTTACCGCGATTCGACATACATGTCAAATCGCGGGTAAATATGATATCACAGAGTGTAGATACACTATACATAGATCAGATAGATCAGTCGCTGATGATCTCAATGTCCACGTCGGGCGGTATGATGGACCACGTCCTTCCACGGTGTCCTCCTCCTCCACGTCGCACAGACGGTCCAGCCTCTCTGTTCTCTTGAAACAAATCCATCATCAGCTGTACACGTCCAACACCGCCCACGCGAGTCCCCCTGGCAGGTCGTCGTGTCACACGTCGTTGTACAGGCGAATCGGGAAGTACGAATCGTTCACCATCGCTGCCCCTCGACGGCATGAAGTGTCTCAACCACTTCAAAATCTCGTCCATCTCCAGGGTCATCCAGTACCTTTCGAACCTTGCCATCGCATCCACGCTGATCCTATACCAATGAAGTTCGTGTCAGTAATCATACCGTGTCCATGTCACCGTACTCACTGGTAGCCTTGCTCGTGATCTCGAGCTATCACACCATCCACTTTCCATCTCTGCTTACTCTCATCCTCGTCCTTCCATTCTATCCATTTCGTACTCTTGGCCTCTATCTCCT
>JBBPNA010000396.1:0-23935 GCA_038090555.1 Boletus subcaerulescens | reverse complement strand
AAATACCGTCGCTGTCACCTTCTCTTTGATTTGGAGTGGTATGAATCTTCGCGGGTGTGGAACTGGGCGCGAGATTCCTCTTCTACTTATGGCTGCTGCAGCTGGCAGTGCTGCATGCCTGCCATGCCAGTGGTACTAATTGTGTTGCCACCCACGCAGACTGATTTTCATGGGCACGTGACCGCCCATACTGTGCGAGTTATTGACGCGTCGCTCACTCCCTCTCCCGTCCTCTACCAATTGGCACTATTGATGGGAAGAGTTGAACAGACAAAGACTACGGGCTCATTGCACCACTATCGAGGTGTTCCGGTGCTCCAACAATCTGATCTCACTATTTGGAAAAAAACTGAGCTTGTATGTTAAACTTCTGCCACCAACTTAGCATGATACTCTCAGGCGTTACTATTATACACGGATTTCAGAAACGTGAATGAAAATTTGGTGGAAGGGTCATGTCAGTGACGTGTATGCAGTCCAGGAAGATTAATCTAACCTTGGTCAACGAGACCGACTACTTGGAAGAGCTGGAAGACTTGTGCGTCTCTCCGCTGGGCGAAGTGTACTGAGAGTAGCCAGTGCTGCTGTTGTAATAGGTCGAACCGTTGGGGTTGCTGTAGTAGTAACTCCCGTTGCTATCAAAACTGTGTCACCCTATAAACCGGCTGTGTGACAGATTACTACGCACGAGTTAGAGTAGTGATACCCGGTCCCTGCGCTTCCATAGTCGCGAGAGCAATAGTGGTTACCCTGTCGTGGAGCCGTCAACGACGGACCAGCGAGACGCGGTCGACAAGACTCACCTGATTGTTGGTACCGCTGCCAGTATAAGCGTAGCTGCCGGAGTTGCTGCTCTTGCTCGGCATTGTTAATATGTGGCTTAGGCAGAAGGAAAGAAGGAATAGAGATTGATAGCGACGCGACTTTGTTTTATACCCCTGATTGTTGTCCTTTGTTTTGCTTTTTACGGCCGCGTCGCGCCCCTGTCACGCAGCCCGTCGGACTCCTATTGCGAAGATCACATGCACACTACTAGAAAGGTCTAACTGATCGATATCGATAGTATTTGCTTTGCTGATACAGGTACAACAGATTCAGGTATTATTGTACATCATCTGAACGTGGAAAAAAGAATTTAGCGCAGGGCTAGTTTCAGTGCATTGTGTGCCGACCGATTACTTGGAAGAGCTGGAAGACTTGTGTCCACTGGGGGGAGTGTACTGGGAGTAGCCCTTGCCGTTGTTGTAATACTTCGAACTGTCGGGGTTTTTGTAGAAGTAACTCCCGTCGCTATCAAAGACATGTCAACCCATAGACCAGCGTGACAAAGCACTATGCACGTGTTAGAGTAGTGATACCCAGTTCCTGCGCTTCCATAGTCGCGAGAGCAATAGTGGTTACCCTGTTATGGAGCTGTAAACGCACGGACCAGGAAGACAGGATGATGGCCAAGATTCACCTGACTGTTGGTACCACTGCCAGTATATGTGAATTCGCCACAATTGCTGCTCTTGTTCGACATGGTTGATGCGTAGCTAAGGAAAAGGAAAGATAAGGAGTGGGAAGGACACGGCATTAATCGTTGTTGTTCTTTGTTTTGCTTTAGCCGATATCGGACGCGTTCCTGTGTGACGTAGCGCGACACCCTCTGCCCTACCTTTCTGGTCATCAGTTAATTTGAGAAGAGAACTATACTCTCAAATGGTCAGAACGTTCAAACGTGATTTCCTCAACTTCTGTTAGCAGTTGTCATGGCACATAGACACTTGTGCCACACTGTCACCGCTCGACACCAGCTTCAACCCATTCTGGCTTGGGATTTGCGTCGCCTCATGACATATGAACTTTTCATAGCAGCGGGATAGGTACCTGTTTCTAGCAAAGCACACGCGTATTCGTGCTGGTAGGTCGTTCAGATGGACTGAGATGAACAAGTTCCGTGTGGCCAACGGGATTATTCTGATTCTCTACCATACAGATTACAACGCTTCACCACTCTTTCACATTGTGGTTAGCATATGAGTCATCAAGAACCACGTCCGCGAGGCAAAGAAGCTCAGGTGGTATGGTTTCAACGTGCCCTATGCGCCTTTTAATCTACTGAGATGTCAGGGCGCATAAATATCCCCAACGTGTGCTTATCCCTCATCGACATCTTTCAAAACTACTTCGGTGTGTTACATTTCTCGCGCTGTCACAAACCTGCGAGCTTCGCTGTCTAGGCGTCTCGTACTATTGATACCGCGTCACGGACACCAAGGTCAGTATCAACTACGGTATCGCGCATACACGAGAATTGGAGGAACGATTACGAAACATTGCGAGTTTCGAAGAGATGGAGGCTCGCATACTCGCTCGACAGCGGATGGTATTGCCCTCAATTGAGATGCGGTTCAAACTATCGTCAAGCAGGTCAAAGCCAAGCGAGGACCGAGCTCTAATTCAAATTTCGGCCTCTCAGGGCCTACAAATGTTCGCAGCCTACACTCACTCTGGAACTAGGAGTCGAGATCAGCCGCATATATACATCGTTCCACTGGCGCTGGCCCTTCGTGAGCCCCTTTGGGTTTGCATTTCGTCTGACCCACCTAGGTGCCGACACTCACTCCCATCTCAGATGCTCCAGTACTCCAGAGCTTGTCTCAGAGCCATTGGCTGACGATACCATGGAAACGTCTTTCACAGACAATGGCATTTCCATTGCCACTTGTGCATTATTCGGTCTAGTAAGAGTTTATGTGTCGTGCGGTTCGCTGTCACTCACAATTCTACAGTACCCCTTTCGCAACCACTATTCGGCACTCTGACTTGAACATACATACCCCCTATCTAGGGTCTCCGCTGAATGGTCTGTTCACACGCCACTGTGTCTCCTGTCTTCTTTTTTAATCGACTCGTCCGCCATTGTGAGCCTGACCTATCTTCAGATTCACCGCCAGCTGTCAACATTTCCGCTCCAAATCCCACACTCATCGATGTGGTTCTGAACCCTTTTCTCTGCTTTTCCACGCTTATACTGCACAACCCACAGCCCTGACAGAAAGCCATCATGGGGTTTTCATCAATACAATTATAGAGCCTAGCTCCGTTGGGCTTGAACTCGACTCGCCGTACGTCCCACCTTGCGGGATAGGGTTACATATCATATATGCGACCTTCTCTCTTCAAACCTAAGTTTGCCGCCACACGTTGGTATGCCATCCCTAAGTCGACGTCATCGCGAATCCTTTGTCGGACTCGTCGGGCCTCGCCGCCGCCGCCGCCTTGTTCCATGAATAAAAAAAGTGACTCAAATGGGCGTCATCGAAACCATATCGGGAAGTATCCTGGTCAAAAGGCGTTACGTTTCGACACCGGTGGACTTGCACCTACCCGGTTTCATGCGCATGGCATCGGCCAAGTCAAACAATGGAGAGAAACGGTCTAGCAACACCTCTCCGCACGCTGCCTGTGGTTATCCAGCACCCTTATTCATGACGACGTTTTTCATTTCCGACGCTACGCAACCATCTACGATGGGCGCGCAGTCAGATATAGGTGGGTACTATTTCGACCAGTGCAAGTCTCTCATGTAAGACTATCAGGGGGTATCCTGTGAACCTTGGGGGCCTCTCCATTCTCTCACTTTCTCTCGCGTTATATAGGGTGTGTTGTGGCTTAACACATGGAACGACTGTGGTGCCGCTGGCTTTGGCGTTGTCCCAAAAACATGCGGTAACCCGGCATATTTAAGTTTCCCCTGGACGGACTTGCATGCGGGTTCACTCTTGCCACCGCAACGTTCCCTCTGGTTCCCTTAATGCATTCAAGAACGTACTCAACAGCGTATTCGTCGTCGGTTAGACATTATGTAGGACTTGCTCGTGTCAAGACACCCTGACGACTGACGGAGGCGCGCATATATTCAGGAACAGCTACCATGCTCACCTCACTTCTTCTACCCACCAATCTACCACTACAATACTTCCGCCGCCCAAACACTGGCAGGTCTTCGCGTCGAAGTCCAGCGCCTCAGGGACGAGGAGGACCACTTGCAAAGGCGAATACACCGAGACCAGTCCTCCCTTGAGCAAATCCAAACGCTGATGTACGCCAGAATCAACAAGGCAAACGAGATGCAGAACTTTTTGGCAGCCATCTCCAGACTCCCCAATGAAATGTTGCTTGCGATCTTCGAGGAGGCAGTGGCGTGTCAGGATCCAGGAGCTGAATATCGTGCAGAGTTTACCATCTCCAAGGTCTCCCGTCGATGGCGAGACCTCGCGATCCATTCTCCCCGCTTATGGCGGCGCGTGTGCATCACTCCACGCATCGCGCCACGCATGCTGGAGATGTACAAAACCAGGGCGTCGAGAGCACTCGATATCGAGATCTGGGGGTGGAGAGATAGGAGAGATTTTCAGCGGTTCGATGCGGCGCTCGAGATGATGCTCGACTCGTCCGGTCGTTGGCGCAGTTTGTCGATTGCCTGCGTGTGTGACACCCACCTCTCGCACCTTACCCTCAAGCTCTCTCATATCGGACACTTTTCCGGGTTGAAACACTTCACGTTTCGCGCGTTGCGCCCGGGGCAAACATCTTCCATCTCTTTTCTGATGGAGAGCGCCACACCACCACAGCCTCACCACCCGGGTCAGGCTCTGGCCCCATGCGCGCTCAAATCCCTCGATGCGGAGAACTTCACGTTGACGGGAGATCTGAGCAGCATACATGCGCGTGCGACGCAGAATTTTGCGAGGTTGTCATCGTTGACACTGAGGCGATACAGCAATGACGCACGGTCATTCCGGATCATGATTGATTTCAGCGCATTTCGTGCGATGTTGACAGGGATCCCCAATTTGACGACGCTCGTACTCCATGGGCAACCGCTTCGTTTCCGCACCGATCCGGTCGGCGGTCAGCAGGACCAAAACGAAATCCATGAGAGTAGCTTTGGGGGTGGTATCGGCGCCGCTGCCAACGCTGCGATGATCGCCCTCCCACAACTCCACACGCTCGTGCTCCATCCAGGCGTGTTGAAGCCACGTTACCTCCAACATACCATTTCCGCTATCTATGCACCTGCACTACGGCATTTCGAACTTGTCTTCCCAGATTCCAAGATCTCAGGACAGAGTATCGTGGAGCGGTTGTTTGTGGATGCGTCCCCCCCGAGGACTTCATTCTCCTCTGCTTCGTGCGCCTCTTACGCATCATCTTCCTTGGTGCCAGAAGAACACATGAACAGACGACATCCACGTTTTCCGCGCGTCGAAACCGTAGTCCTACATAATGCATCCAGTGCAGGGACAGCCTTGGCGTTTATACACGCTTTTCCATACACGACGCAGGTTACCCTTGGGGGTGTCGATGTTGGATTTTTCCCACTCGTAATGCGTGCCAGTGCAAGATCGGGCGTTGGAATAGGAACAGGAACAGGAGGCGGGGTTGGCGAGGGGACAACAGAATCAGGGTCAAGGTCAGGAATTGCAGTGGGATCAGGATCAGGATCAGGATCGGGGACCTCGACGTGCGATTGCACCTGCACACGCTTTGCGTATTGGCATCGGCTGCGCACCCTCACGCTCCGTCAACCTCGCCAAGAAACTCTCCGAGTCCTCCTCGATTGGATACGCAATGAATATCAGCGGGGCCATGTCATCCCCACGCTCATCGTCGAAGGGTTGCTAGACCGACCCGACATCCGGTTCTTTGCGCAGTGTGCTCGAGCATGTACCAGGGTAGAACTCGTGGGAACCCAGGTTCCCATCACATCGGTGGGCTGATTGAGGCCCACCGTTGTTCTTTGTTGTTCAGCAGCTCCTACGTACTACATCGTTCCTGATGTTCAAACGCTCATCAGTCGTCCTGGCAGGGACAGCGCAATAACGAGTTGGCATACCTCATTCTCTGTATCCTTACAATGTACAAGAGGTGTACATATTGTAACAGTAATCAATGGGGACAGGCATAGTAGATCGTCATGATACCTTCATAGAAAACAACTTGCTCAGCCTTGGAGCTTGGTGTTCCCTGGCGTTGACATCTATGGAGAATATTTCCGGGAGACATGTTGGCATTGCGATCACAACTGCGAAGTGAAAAATGTAAGTTCAACGAAAAAAAGTAGGTTGGAAATGATGTCAGAAGAAGTCTTTCTAATCTACGCCGAAGCTCAGCAACAGCTTCTAGTCTTTTTTTGGACAAAGCTCATCTCGAGAATGTTAGATGAAATGGTGAGCTCACCTTCCAACCGTCGGCAATACAGGCGGACGAAGATACCTGCAAACCCAGGACGTCAGTAAGCAATTTGAGACGTGTTAGATGAGGGGGAAAGTGTCAGAATGGGGTGCCCGAGAGTTATGAGCTGTGGCGGGCCTCTTCGGCATAGTGATACGAAGACCGTCGTGAAAGAACATCATAAAGGAGGACACAGGTAGCGTGGGTATTTACCTTGTAGCCGAATTTGTGTAAAGTCATTTACCACTAGCTGAAGCCGAGAAAATGGTTTGAAAGACTGATTAGTTCCCGTGGTCACTTCGAATCGAAAAAAAGAAGAAAAAGAAGAGAGAAAAACAACCAGAAAATGTCGTCAAAAGCCCTCATAAAAGGACTTCAGGCGGGAACTCCATAATACATCACACTTGAAGGGTACAAGGGCCAAGCATGACGAAGTCAACTCTTAAACTCACCATCATGGCAACGTCCTCGAGCGAGGACGGTCGATCGAGGCATACCTACAGAGAAAATATGAGTAATTGGCCGCCACACAGTATCATACTTCAAGGAGATCAGTGGATTGACAGATAAAAGGGTTAGAGCATCGTGCTGTGTCGCACTCAGAAACTCTAGTTTGAATGACAAAAAAAGGATTCATCCCGGGTGGCAATCTCGCTCTGCAAGGTAACGATAACTTACCATTACTCGCAGGTGATGCTTCAACTGGAAGAACTAGCGCCATGGCGTCTAAGAGGGGAAGGTTAGATATAGTCCAGTGAAAGAGGAGACATGTTGGGAGGGTCAGGGTAACTATGACATGTAGGACACATCGCATCATGCTTAACGGATGCTCGTCAATTGAAGAAAAGGTATTTTCATCGTGCAAAGTAGAACAAACGGGAAAGAGTGGAGGGCTCACCTATAAAGGCTCAAGCTTCCTGCAAGCACAGCGGCACGAGAATACGAAAACTTTGTATCGTACGCATCGGGTTGAAATCATTGAGGTACGTATAGTTGGTACGTAGAAGAAAAATTTCGACACGAAACCAATGATTTAGGGGAGGCACCCAAAATCCACGTGACAATTCTTCACGTCGGCAGTGAATATGGTGAACAAAAGAAACAGTTCAGACGGACAGGAAACCCAAATATGAATTCCTCGTCCTCGTTTGCCACGGTGCTAAGTTCATGAGCCCAGATGTGGCCCAACAACCACTTGCTTCGTCTTGTTGAGCATCACCATGGTCTCGTCAGACAAAGCAAGGTGAGCCTAAGCAATCGCCGGCACTGTACGTTTCTTACGAGCGCGATGTCACCCGAGCCCGGTGTCTCGACGTGGCACGCCTTCTGTGTCGACCTTGCCACCTGTTGCCTTACAACACCCTTCATCAAGTTCGCACTCGCCATCTCCTCGACAGTGATCAGATGAGTGTCTATAATGATTCGCTTTCTGACACATGTTACGCCTTCTTGTCACACTCTTGCCTCCGTCTAGATCCCTGCTTGCTCTTCCGAGTCGGCCGTCCGGACTCACTTTCATTCCATCACACCTACATTTCATACGTCTCATTATCTCCGCGACATGGATGCCATGCAATATACGAACCTGGCGTCATAGAGTTACAGGTAACTAGTAATTTACTTCGTAATCCACAGGTCCATGCTTCACATTTATGAACAAACTCCCTGGGTGGTGTGATATCGACTATTGGTATTCATCGCATCCCGGAGACCATAGAAGATGGTAGGAGATCATGCAAAGGACCGTCAAAAATAAATAGATTTGATCTAAGCCCAATACAGGATGCGATTAATCTAAGAAGGGCAACGATCCTTCACTTGTTACACGGGAAAGCACATGATCTCCATAAGGTAATATCATTCCCTCGTGCACGTTTTCCATGCTGCTTTACACAGGTTGCGGTGGAGGTCCAACAACATATTGTTTGGTTCCGTTGAAGGCCGCAATCGTCTCGGGAGCGATACCAAGGACACTTTGCACGACCGAAGGTGGGGTCATGGCAAGCCACTAGAGATGTCATGAATCAGATCAACGCGTCATGAACCAAGCAGTTCACGGATTCGCTTACCTGTGTCAAGCTGATGTCCTCGAATTGGCCTACATAGGTGCATAAGACCACCTGATTGTAACATTGTCCGCGTGTAGCACGAGAAGTACTCACCAGCCTTGAAAACCTCGAGATACTTCATGGTCGTGTTTCCGATATTCTCAATATAGTGTCCTGTGAGAATAAAGTGCGAGTGAGGCGTACTTCTAGACAACGGAACTTGGCTTACCCCAGTTGCTGGGCACATAGCCGACATCACCGGGCTGAAACGCAGTAAGAGGTTCGATTCAAGAATAGGCTCAATATGTGTACGCACCTGGAAATCAAATGTCCTGGCATTGGCGTCTCCAACATATGCTGTCATGCGGGCACAACCCTCCCTACAAGTACTGATCAGTACACGCAGATTACAAAATTGAGGTCGCTCACAAGAAGAAGTCCCATTCGTCTGAGTTGGGATGCCACTGATAAATGGCATAAGTAGATGATAGAGTAACACTTCGAGAAGTACGCACGTGCAACTCCCTTTGATTCGAGCATCGTCAGACGAGTCAGTGCAGAGGAGGACGAATTCTTACCTCATTCCACCAGGGACAACCTCGACCACCGCTGCGGCAATTGTCGTTGAGGCTTTGAACGTCGTCGAGTCAACAATCTTGATATTTCCACCAGCGAGGGGTGTAGCCTCGATTTGCGACAATGGCCATACGAGTGGGTTGGGCATCTGGCCAAATGGATCCTCAGGCGCTGTGTTAGTAGTGGGTGGGTCTGGACAAAGTAAGGAAGACATTATTAGAAAGGTGATCCATAGCGCGTACCGGCAGGAAGAATGTAAAGTTCGTGAGAAGGGATGTCGTCAAATGCGGCGAGGCTCGTTCCGAAGTTCCTGGCGATCGCCTCCTTTGGTAGGTGGGCCGTCCAATCTGAAGTACGACAATTCAGCCTGGAGAACATTTGAGGTGGACAAGGGACTTGCCGGTGAGCTGTGCGGGTCGTATTAGCAGGGCGATGAACCTTCATGTAATTAAAACTCACCAAAAACGTCATCTCTGGGGACAATTGACCGTTGTCGAAGATCTTGGGGCCAGGGTCAGTACGCGTTCGGTTCACGATCACCCACAACAAACCAGCATGAATTCCGATCCGTAAGAAGTCTGGTTAGTTGCTTGCAAACTGTGGCCGACTCCGGCAGGGAAATACCACAAATCACCAGGTCCCTATGACAGCAGCGTCAACGATGATGAGACGGGCAGTATATACGAACACGCACCGCAGTCCCAACGTAGTTTCTCCCAAGTCCGTCCACAGCGGTGATTTGAGTGTATCCGCTGATTACATATGACCACTACAAGGAGTTCAGTCTGGTGTCATGACGAGATGACTGACGTCGAAGTTTACCTCTCCAATACTATGCCAATGGAGTTCACTGTCGTGATTGTTTTATTGAGCATCAAGGAAGATATCCAAACGAATAAAGCCTACCGTATGGCTCCAGCCTCAAGCCGGAAGTTGGCAGCCGATATTTCTACCAGACAGGGTCAACATGCATGCACCAGTAGGCTCATCTCAGAGCATGCTTACGTGTCGCAATGGGCATCACGGCAGCTACACGCACACGATATCAACCATCCAAGCGCTCAGGAACGAAGCAAGATCGACGCACTATTCTCAACCCTAACCCAACCACCCGTCTGGAGACGCATGGCGCTGAGGGAGAACGGCCACTTCAGGCTCGGACTAGCATGACATCAGCACTCAACATCCTAGTAGCAACAAATAACAACTATCTCTTACATTTCACTGCCGCCGTCTGTCGTCGGGGGCGCCAAGAAGTCGGCATTTTGCAAGTCTATGGGAAGGTTCTGAGGACCGAGGATGGTAGCACCGGTAGTGTTTCGTATGGCCTCCGGTACGATGTCGCTGTTCTCGTTCCAGAGGTGGCTGTTTGGACTGTCGCTGGCATAAGGTACGGTGGGACTCGCAGCCGCGGCAGCCGCGGTGGCACTAGCGGTCCAACCGGCCGACGAACTGGGCCAAGCGGCATTGTTCTCCCCATGCATCACTGGAGAGCAGCTTGCGATGGCCGCGAACAAAAGCGAAGAAAAAGCGGGCGAGAATCGTTTAGCCATGTCGATCGTTGAGGAGCAAACGAATCGTGGGCTTTCGAGGGAGGTATAGACCCCTTTTTATATTCTGATCTTGCGCTCCTGGCATTGAGGTTCTCAAGTACAACTGGATGTTGGGATGCTACGCGTCCACATCCTCTCTATGGCGTGTCAGCATTTTTAAAGTCAGCGAATATCCAAATGGATGATCGTTCCTGAGGTGAGCTGAGTTATGTTCCCACTGAGAGTTGACGCTGAATCACATCCTCACCCTGAGGGACATTCTCCATCAAAGGCGGGTGGGAGCTATCAATACAGGTATCCCTGGGTACAGTATGCCCTGTGCACACTACCACAAACAAGAGGATCGCTTTTCCGTTGTAGTATATCAGGTAGCCTGAGAGTAAGCCCTGAAAAAACCTGCATGTGAGATGGTCAGTACCACAATACAACTAGGCTGCACACGAGACATTCAGTGGAGTTTCGCAGACACGCTACTGCGCTTGCTGTGATCAAGTGATCCTCGGAGACGACGTTGAACTTTTCAGGGAAACGGGAATATGTTGAAAAGTGTGTTGCGTATCACTTCCTTTTGCGCCAGTCCAGAATTAGACGAGCCCAGTCAGCATCTGCAGGGATTCGCAGCGGCCGTTGTATCCTTATCTGGACGAGTGATTGGCGGTTTACTATCTTTTGATTGTACCTGCAATACGATCTTGTCATTTGTGCTGAACGCTACGAGATCTATTCTTGATCCTCCTGCTAGTCTACTAGGACGGTACGTTGCGATCCTGCAATCGGGAAATTCAACAAGGTCAAGTTTTCTACCAATTAATGGGTCCATGCATGTAAGGCATCGCATCCCAGAGTCACTGGATTGTATAGTACCAACCACCATGTGGACCTTGTACCATGACCAGAATCCGAATGCGGTGTCTGGAAGGTACATATTACTTGGGAACTGTATGTTTGTCGTGGCATGAGGCTGCGTAACACACGGAATGTTACCGTGTGTACTCTACCGTCTGTGCGGCTGATTACGTCAGTTTCATACAGTCACGTGCGGACAGCACCGCATGCTCGAAACTTTGATCAATTCCCACGCCTGAGTGTCCATCCTACCACTTTTGTGACTACCCCTGACAGCTCATCAGGACAACCACATGCCCCGGTACAAATGTGACTATCCTGCCCGTCAGACTGCTGCCGCGCCCACGCAATAAGAGCACGATGATGATGGCACGAGTCAACCACCGCACAACAACCCCAACTCGAGGACACCCGGTATGGAATGAAACACCTTCCTGCCCCAAATGTATGCCTGCGTCGCAGCTGTCGACACTCTCAGCATGAGACCTGTCCTAGATACTCCTATCAAACTGACCCTTCACGACCTGGAATATCCAATTACATATCATGATGCCCAATTGGAACACACCTGAGGGATGCATTGCAGCCTCGTCCATGCCCCACGACTCGCGCTGCCCCTGCCTTCTACCATACCTATGCAATTACCTATGCAATAATTAAACGACTATGACGGCACGCGATGGAGAAGTGCACGTCTGGCAGAGTGCGGTGGCCTCTGGCTGGACTTGTGCGGGGACCAGCAGAGTACTTGCATGATTCTGCGGAGTGTGCTGGATTTGTGCAGTGTCCAGCGGAGTATACACAGGATCCAGCAGAGTATGGCAGACTCTGTGGCACCTACACGGAGGGTCAGGCAGCACGCAGAGAGGGTGTAAACGCACCAGAAGACCTTGTAGATGACCCAGGAGACGATACCACCAGCGTTGAGCCGTGAACGTCAACGTGACGCGCTCATCGAGCGCTCGTGCGAATGCAATGATGGAGTCGGGTGGACGATGCGCACGTGTCGAGAGCACCTAGCCGCGATGAGGATAGTAGGAATGTGCCGAGGAAGCCTAAGAACATGTTAGAATGAGCGCTCGAACGTTTGGAGTTCCCAAGAGGAGGGTGAACAGGAAAGCTCCAACCCCGAGCCAGCTCGAACCTGGAAGCCAACTGAGGGAAGAGGAGGAAGACGAGACATCTTGCACTGTCCCATAAGCTGTGTCTGCCAGTGTGTCTGGAGCTGAAGGAGAAGGTGCACTTACCCCAGACAACCCGGTCGAGCCAGGCGACGAAACGGCGGCACGAGACGATGCAAATGGTGATTGAGAACGCCCCAAAGCGTTAGCAGTGTGTAGTACGCTTGGCTCGGAATCCAATAGCGGCTTCGTTCGCATGGGCACACTGCGCACGCGAACGAAGTCGCTATTGGATTCCGAGTAGCCGATGGCTAAAGTACACTGTTATGTAAAGACGCACACGGTCGTGACAGTCATGGAAGGTATCTAAAAGACCGCATATGTTGACAGTTTTCCTCTCAGGAGACTGAGAGTGTCGCTGGGGGAACTCCCAAAGCTGGTTTAACGCTGTGTGAGTATGTGCGACGTGCAAACGTGACGTCAGAAACATTACGTTGCAAGGCAGTGAGTCGGCGCTGACTAGCGCTGACCGCCCCGTCGGATCAGCGGACAGATCCAGGCTGCAGCACCTAGTTGCCAACAAAGGAAGAATTACCTGATACCTAGTATCAGATACTACACGAAAAGAAAGATCGCAGAGCAGTTTTGATTCTCCCGGCTCTCCGATGTGAGAACGAAAAGTAGCTTATTGAAATCACGTTACGCAGTCTTCATGTTCCCGTGCGTCATAAGTGTATACATCCGACGAGCGATTCAAAGGTGGTCCATTTGCAACACGTGAATCACAAAACGAACACGTTCTATAGATAATACAAGAAATAATTGGTCATAAGTAGTCGTTTTCTATATGCTGCGTCACAAAGGTTGCGGTGGAGGTCCAACGACATATTGTTTGGTTCCGTTGAAGGCCGCAATCGTCTCGGGAGCGATACCAAGGACACTTTGCACGACCGAAGGTGGGGTCATGGCGAGCCACTAGAGATGTCATGAATCAGATCAACGCGTCATGAACCAAGCAGTTCACGGATTCGCTTACCTGTGTCAAGCTGATGTCCTCGAATTGGCCTACATAGGTGCATAAGACCACCTGATTGTAACATTGTCCGCGTGTAGCACGAGAAGTACTCACCAGCTTTGAAAACCTCGAGATACTTCATAGTCGTGTTTCCGATATTCTCAATATAGTGTCCTGTGAGAATAAAGTGTGAGTGAGGCGTACATCGAGATGACCAAACTCGGCTTACCCCAGTTGTTGGGCACATAGCCGACATCACCGGGCTGAAAGGCAGTAAGAGGACCGATTAATAGAGGCAATATGTATGTGCGCACCTCGAAATCAAATGTCCTAGCATTGGCGTCTCCGACGTATGCTGTCATGCGTGCACAACCCTCCCTACAAGTACTGATCAGTACACGCAGATTACAAAATTGAGGTCGCTCACAAGAAGAAGTCCCATTCGTCTGAGTTGGGATGCCACTGATAAATGGCATAAGTAGATGATAGAGTAACACTTCGAGAAGTACGCACGTGCAACTCCCTTTGATTCGAGCATCGTCAGACGAGTCAGTGCAGAGGAGGACGAATTCTTACCTCATTCCACCAGGGACAACCTCGACCACCGCTGCGGCAATTGTCGTTGAGGCTTTGAACGTCGTCGAGTCAACAATCTTGATATTTCCACCAGCGAGGGGTGTAGCCTCGATTTGCGACAATGGCCATACGAGTGGGTTGGGCATCTGGCCAAATGGATCCTCAGGCGCTGTGTTAGTAGTGGGTGGGTCTGGACAAAGTAAGGAAGACATTATTAGAAAGGTGATCCATAGCGCGTACCGGCAGGAAGAATGTAAAGTTCGTGAGAAGGGATGTCGTCAAATGCGGCGAGGCTCGTTCCGAAGTTCCTGGCGATCGCCTCCTTTGGTAGGTGGGCCGTCCAATCTGAAGTACGACAATTCAGCCTGGAGAACATTTGAGGTGGACAAGGGACTTGCCGGTGAGCTGTGCGGGTCGTATTAGCAGGGCGATGAACCTTCATGTAATTAAAACTCACCAAAAACGTCATCTCTGGGGACAATTGACCGTTGTCGAAGATCTTGGGGCCAGGGTCAGTACGCGTTCGGTTCACGATCACCCACAACAAACCAGCATGAATTCCGATCCGTAAGAAGTCTGGTTAGTTGCTTGCAAACTGTGGCCGACTCCGGCAGGGAAATACCACAAATCACCAGGTCCCTATGGCGGCAACGTCAACGGTGAGGAGGCGGGCCGTATGTACGAATACGCACCGCAGTCCCAACGTAGTTTCTGCCGAGTCCGTCCACAGCGGTGATTTGAGTGTATCCGCTGATTACATATGACCACTACAAAGAGTTCAGTCTGGTGTCATGACGAGATGACTGACGTCGAAGTTTACCTCTCCAATACTATGCCAATGGAGTTCACTGTTGTTATTGTTTTATTGAGCATCAAGGAGGATATCCAAACGAATAAAGCCTACCGTATGGCTCCAGCCTCAAGCCGGAAGTTGGCAGCCGATATTTCTACCAGACAGGGTCAACATGCATGCACCAGTAGGCTCATCTCAGAGCATGCTTACGTGTCGCAATGGGCATCACGGCAGCTACACGCACACGATATCAACCATCCAAGCGCTCAGGAACGAAGCAAGATCGACGCACTATTCTCAACCCTAACCCAACCACCCGTCTGGAGACGCATGGCGCTGAGGGAGAACGGCCACTTCAGGCTCGGACTAGCATGATATCAGTATTCAGTATCCTAACAGGGACAAGCGACTACTATCTTACATTTCGCTGCCACCGTCTGTCGTCGGGGGCGCCAAGAAATCCGGATTTTGCAAGTCGATGGGAAGGTTCTGAGGACCAAGGACGGTAGCACCGGTAGTGTTTCGTATGGGCTCTGGCATGACGTTGCTTTCTGGGGTCCAGAGGTTACTGTTCAGACTGTCGCTGGCATAGGGCACGGTCGGGCTCGCAGCCGCGGCAGCCGCGGTGGAACTGGCGGCCCAACCGGCCGACGAACTCCAGGTCGTAGAGGCGCCCGCCGGCATTCCAGATGCACCAGCTGACCAAGTGCTCGCCCTGGGCATCATCGGGGAGCAGCTTGCGATGGCCGCGAACAAAAGCGCGGTAAGAGCAGGGGAAATCCCTTTCGCCATGTTGATCGTTGAGGAAGCAGATGAATCGTAGGCTTCAATCTGATGAGGGGCAGAAGGCGTTTACGACGCCTTTTTATACCACGACTTGACCTGCTCCTGGTATTGAGCATCAAGTACATGTCGGATTGTACACCGCTGTTCCTCGCAGATCCTAAAGATCGTTCCTGAAGGAGAGTTGCATTGCCTTCTCAAGAAGCTAAAACCAGGTCGCACCCACCTATTTTTGTTGACACTATGGGAGCTCCACATCAGCGTGCTCTCCAGAACGGCTGGTTTGAGACTAGGTTCAAACAACGTCACATCGACTTGAACCCCTGGCGAAAGAAGAAACTCACAGGGGCATCAGGGACAAAACTAGGGGCCGATGGGACAGATCATCCCAGGACAGAGATCTCGAGGAATGTCTGACAGGTTCCTGATATCCTCGGTTGAGTACATATGTTTCTGGTCGGTAGGAACTCTGCGCAGCAACAGACCTTTTACCATAACAGGCAGGTCTCTTCCATTCTTCGTCGGAGGTAAGTACTAGGTGTCTTTCGGACCCATTATTGCTGATATCCCTCAATACGCTCTGTGCACAATGTAGCGCAGAAAGGACAACGTAGTGTCCCCGCTGTATACGAGATAGAGTTTACTCTGAAAGCCTGTCTGTTGGACGGTCAGTTACGATCAACTGGTAACCGACGGAAACTGATGGTAACTGATGGTCGGTATCACATCCCCACTGCGCCGACAAGAATTTAGTGGGTGGAGCTCCACAGATGCATGGCTGCTGCGGCTTGTGGCGAATAGATGATCCTCGGAGACCTGAACTGTTCCCGGAAAGGATGTTAATAACGCTCAAGGTCGGCCGAGCTAACATACCAAAGACATGCGATGGGCAAAGCAGTGTGATGTGAACGGGTTGACGACTAAGTCATTAATAATGGAAAGTTGTGATTCAAGTTGGGACAAAGAGCGTCACAACAAAAAAAGGAAATTGTGGCCAAGCTGCCAGAGTCCAGCTGCCAACAGCGCTTGTACCGACACTACTATGACTGTATCTACAGTACATTCCTACTTTCCCACTTCACTGTGATATATTCCACACTTTTTTTTCCAGAGCCTTGCTAGGGTGCTATCATCATGTGACTGGGATACTCGACCCAGGTAAAAATACAGACGAATCCTTCCTAGCGAACTGATGCCAGGTACAACCATGTTTAAGCCAGCGCCACAAAGGTAAAGCAGTGACGCCCAATTCCTCCACCAGGTCCCATCATTGTGAGGCATCTGTCACAGTCCGTGACTCACTCACGAGCTAATGCGCCCATTTTTAGAGGCTGTCGTGCTTGTATCCGAGTCGGCCGAGCGCCTTCGATTTGCAGATCACAGGATCGGGTCGTGATACTGACCATCGCTTATCAGATCATCGTAGCGGACTTGAAGGTGGTGTCTGCGGATTGTGGGAACCAGCAGGACCGTCATTTGATCCGAACTGCCGTTTCTTGGAGTAAGGCTGCACAATGAAAGACCTTGGCAAATACAAAAGTATGTACTATGTATCATTACTGCTTGACGACTCTATGTTGGCAGCTGAAATGAAGCGCAGTTTACCATTGATCAAGCCTTCTCATGGGCTGATAAATAAATACCCAAGCAATTCTAAAGTGTCTTACAGCAATGCTGGCTTACTCGTTGTCGCGTTGACGCTGTCAGTGGTCAGCGGCGTGAATCCCACTTGTAATTGTCTGACTCCTTGGCCACGGTGCGTGAACTAATATCTGAGAGCAGAAATGTATGCAGGCTTTCTCATCGGTTAATGACTTTCACATTGACGCAACGCCCCCAGTAGTAGTTGGGCGATGCAACCCCCACTTGCCTAGATGAATCCTACACATCATACCCATTTCTCGGGCTCGAAAGCGCCACAAGTCGGGCTTGTCAACGAAATGGTGTGCACTCATCAAGTGATAGTCCGGGTTTCGTATTATTTGCGCTGATGGGTCTCTGCACAGCAGCTCATATCGCTGACGCACGAGCGCTGCATCATCCGTCCATTCACGTTTCGACATCTCACGCCGAGCGTCATCTAATGAGATCGTGAAGACTACGTGCTGGAAGGAGAGAATGTCCAGCAGTCGGGGGTTCTCGGATCCGCGTAAGGCACCACTCCCGTAACGTTACGTGTTCCGAAGCATGAGAGAGTACAGTCGTTTCGGCTCTGCATGAAGCCTGATTTGCCTGTCCTCCAGCTTTTCAGCTCATCTATATCAGTATCCACTGAGCCTTATCTCCTGCCTCAGGTTTCCGTCCCTGCTGGGTGGGCCAATATTTCCGCCATGCTCTTGGGCGCGCGTAAGGGGTGATGTGTTGAACAGTGAACACAACACCAACGTCATTGCTTGAAGCCCGAGACCAGTCACAACCACCAAAGATTCAACCTATATTTGGCTTGAACTCGGTTTCCTATTTTAAGGCTTCCACCCGCGGAGACACCGCACCGTACAAGTCAAACCCACGGGCCGAAACACCGCGGTGCAACCCATACTCTTCGCAGCATGGCGTGCATGTGGATTCCCGGATAATCGATATCACTCTTCCTGAAAAACGGGGAAAGGTGTGCTCAGTTCCCATCGTTCCCAATCCTTTTCCACGAACGAGCTTTCCTGGCTGTCCAAGACGTGCCACGTTGTGCATCGCACACTTTGGTCTCTGTGCCCACCTGTGATGCCCGCAACGCACCCTTGTTGCATCCATTCTTCCAAGCCTGTCTATTCCATTCCTTTGCAGGTGGCAGAGTACATGAGTCACCAGGTATGGTCTCCTCAACCTCGGACAAGCGTGTTTCCTTGACGTCATCCTCCAATGTTTCGCCCATTTCCTGAATGGTAGACACAATATGAGGAACGCAAGACGAAGCTGAGGATGACGGCAAGCGGAACAGTGTTTGAACTCCGAAGAGTCAGACGTGGAGCTCGTGGAACATCCAGCTACGACGAGTACTCCGGCCACATCAGGCGCTTCCTGAGGCACGTCCTTTCTTATATCGGCTTTGCGCTGCTTGGGCTGATCTGGAGAATTGAGCTGAGGATAAGGCTGCCTACAGCTCCTGGCTGAGCCCGGTAAAAGTTACGTGGGCATTGAAAACTCGGGAGTTGTGCAACAAAGTGCATCACCCCTGTGTGTCGTTCTTGCAGTCGTCGCGATAGTCCCGCAACTTTCCTGGTTCACATTCTACGAAAAACTTGACTGCACCCACTCACGCTGCAACACTAGCCACGGAGGGAAGGAAACAATGTATGTTCATCCATCCCCCCGAGACCGCATACTCACGAGCATATCGAATGGGTAGTCTCGTCACTTAAATCCCAGACGGGGGCTTCTTCTTTCTCAATCACTACTGACCTCCATTTGGCCGGGAAAACGCCACTTGAAACGCCACTACGGCTCACCTTGTTATGGGTGTCAAGATGTCATCTGACGATCATCGATCAATCCTTGGTCTCGACGATGTAAGCACGTCTCGTGAATGTCGTTCTCGCCAAACTTGTCAGCAGCTGCGTCGCAGGACCTTTGATGTTCTCCATGCTCAATAATATCTTCTCCGAGGGCCGAGTGATCGAGGCTTCTTATTCGCTTCATGGCACGTGGGGTGCCTTCTGGTCATAATTGCGCACACTCTTGCCTCTGTTTGCACGCTTTTATTCCGGCTTGGTCCAGCTTGACATCGATTTCACCACATACATCCGATGACGCGCAAAGCCTGAGACGCTGCAGGGTCTCCCTTAGGTAACGTAGATCCATATATTTCTCGCTGTAATAATATGCTACCGTGATTTCAAGCCAATATGTGAGTCACGACCCCCAAATTTGCGAGCACGCGGGACTCTTACTTATATTTACGCACAATGTCGACCACAAAATTAGCTCGTGTTATATTCATTCATACCAGTCCACGATGAATACAGATGCACAAAGTTAAACGTCATCAGCGGCACGTCAGCGTTTTCCCATGTTTGCTTCTCTCGCTGGGTCACGTTGGCGTGTCTTCTGGTCATACTTGCGCACACTCTTGCCTCTGTTTGCACGCTTTTTTTCGGCTTGGGTCCAGCTTGTCATCGATTTTACCACATACTTCCGGTGACGCGCAAAGCCTGGGATGCTCCAGGTCTCCCTTGAATAACGTAGATCCATCCTTTTTTCAAATATTTCTCGCTATAATAATATACGCTACCATGATGTATTTTCAAGCCAACAGGTGAGTTATACGACCCCCAAATTTGCGGGCACGCGGGAATCTACTTGTCTCTTCTTTATATTTACGCACATTGCTCAAAATTAGCTCGTGTTATATTTATCCATACGAGTCCACGATCAATTACAAATGCACAATGTTAAACGTCATCAATGACACGTCAGCCACTTGAGAAAGGTCAACTCGTTTCCCCATGCTTGCTTCTCTCGCTGGGTCACGAGGTCGGTGCTGGCCCAACGACGACTTGCTTGGTCTTGTTGAGCATCGCAATCGTCTCGTCAGACAGACCAAGATGCGCCTGGACGATTGCAGGTGGCGTCAAGGCTAACCACTGATCGTAACGAGAAACGCGTCAGAAGTCCGTCATAGACCACATTATTATCGTTTGCAAGTGCTCTCACCTGTGCCAAGCTCACATCTTGGTAAATGTCTAGAACGCGAAAGGGTGAGAGAACGTCATTACGAATGCCATGCGTGCTCCGGTAGAATGTGGGGTACTTACCCGTCCTGAATATCTCGAGATATTTCAGAGTCGTGTTTCCAACATTTTCCACATAGTGTCCTTTGTAGGGTGAAGCGTGAGGAAGGATACATCGAGATGGCGCAACCAGGCTCACCGTAGGATGCGGGTACATACGCAACATCGCCAGCCTAAACAATAGTATAGGTCTTAGCTCTGTTCAAGAATGGAAGAGATGCGGATGTACCTGAAAGTCCCACGTGACAGCATTGCTCTGCGAAGCGAACAATGTCATGCGGCCAGTGCCCTCCCTAAGTGTCAACGCATGTAAAGACGCCTCTCCAACATGGAAACACAAAGCTCGCTTACAAGAAGAAATCCCACTCGTCTTGTATGGGGTGCCACTGATCAAATGGCATGAGCAAATGATACCCAGAGCAAACGCCTTCAAGAAATACGCACGTGCAACTCCCTGTGATGTGCATCATCAGAAAAGCCAAATGTGGACGCGCAATCGATCTCACCTCATCGCGCCAGGTTCCACGACGACCTCGGCGGCAGCAATCGTTGTCGACACAGTGAACGTGGTCGAATCGACGACCTTGACACTTCCACCGCTGAGCGGCGTGATTGGGACTTGCGACAGCGGGAATGTAAAGGACTGAGGTACAGTGCCCTGAGGATCTGAGGGTGCCTGCGTCGTGGTCGGAGGAACTAGATACCCAACGTCGCACGTGGGTTGATTTTCCTGACATGGTGGTGATGCATAGGACGGGACGTACGGGCAGGGAAAATGTAGAGCTCGCGGGAGGGTATGTTGTTAAACGCGGAGATGCTCGTTTGGAAGTTCTTGGCAATCACCTCCTTTGGTACGTGAGCCAGCCAATCTGCGTATGATCGTGATCATTCAGCCCAGCAGAACGATTTTTTAGATAGCAGACTTGCCGGTGAGCTGCGCAGATCGCTTGAGCAGGGTAGTAGGCTTGCAATGCGATAATAACTCACCAAAAACGTTGAGTCTTCACTAAAGCTGCCGTCATCAAAGATCTTGGGATGAGGGTTCAGCCTACGCTCAGTTCATCACCAGTTGAAAACAACAAACCAGTAAGAATTCCACTCCGTCAGCACTCTGGTTGGTTGCTTGCAAGCTATGAGGGATCCCAGCGGGGAAATACCACAAGTCACCAGGTCCCTATAATGTGATCGTCAGCGACCACAGGGCACCCGGATATGCCCATGCGCTACCCACCACGGTCTCGACGAAGTTTTTTCCATTTTGGTCCACGGACGTCACTTGAACGTATCCACTTATCACGTATGACCACTACAAGTCGCTCATTCCGGCGTGATGATAGAGTGATTGTCAATGGCATTTACCTCTCCAGTCGAGTGCCAATGGAGTTCACTGTCGGATCTTGAGCATCGAAGACCATATCAAAACAAACCTGGCCTACCGTATGGCTCCTACCTCAAGCCGCATATTGACACCCGCTATTTCTACAAGGCAATGTTAAAACGCCGACATAAAGGCTCGTCTCACAGCATGCCCTCACCCGTCGCAATAGGCATCACCTCAACTACACGCACACGATGTCAATGCCTAAATCATCAATCAAACAAGGTCGACGCACTATTCTGTTGCCGAGCCCAACCACCCGTCTGGAGACGTTGGTGGCTAAGCGCCATCGACCACTTGACATTCGGACTAGCATATGTGACATCAGCATTCCGCATACTCACCGCGGCGACACACGGCCACTATCTTACATATCGCCATTGTCTGTTGTTGGAGGTGCCAGTAGGTCCGGGTTTTGCAACTCTATAGGAACGTTGTGAGGACCAAGGATGGAACCACCGAGACTGCCTCGCTCAGGCTCCGGCAAGATATTGCTGTCTTGGGTCCAGAGGACGCCGTTTGGATCGTCGCTGGCATAGGGCACTGTCGGGCTCGCAGACGCAGCAGCAGAGGTGGAACTTGCGGTGAAACTCGACATAGCTGCAGTACTCGCAGTACCATTGCTATCGTTCACCGGAGAACAACTGGCGATAGCTGCGAACAAAAGCGTAGTGAGAGCGGCAGAGAATCCCTTGGTCATGTAGGTCATCGAGAAGTGGGTAACTGGCTTGAGGTGTAGAAAGAATTATTGTCACCTTTTATATTCTAGCCTTGCTCTCATCCAGACCTCGAGCTTCAAATATGACAAGAAATTCTGGCCGGCCGCTCGATGTCAGTCTTGATGACATGGTCCTGTTCTTCCGTAAATACACGGAAAAAAAAAGCAGAAACTATATCAGTGCTCAACCACGGCATATATTCATGGAGCAGGTCATCTCAAGAAAGAGAGCTGGAAGAATATTTCTAACGAGTGCGTGGCATCCTCGTGAGAGGACCACATGTACTCCTATTACCCAACAATGTCAGCATTGGACGCAGTGGAGCAATAAACCTTCCACCTTAACAGCCAGGGTGGCGCACGCCTCCTCTCCCGTTCTCCGTCAAAGGCAGATAGAGCTGGAACATACCATCGGCGGTGTCTGTGAGTACGATATACTCTTGGCCAAATGCAAGCAAGGAAGTTAGCGTAACTCTGCAATTGAAGGTAAACAACCACTTGGAAACCTAGACTTTCTTATTGGCCGGAACCGAAACGAGGGTTTTCGAAGGGCATGCTGTGTCCCGGACGTCCTTAGTGCCGTTAACAAAATTAGAACGATATATATGGATCCAATGCATGGTCGCAGATATTTTCGTGCGCAAAAGTCAGATATCCTGGGAAAAAAATACAATGCATCATAATTGCAACAAAGAGTTACATATCATGCTCACCAAACTAACGGCTCAAACCAGGGCACGAGGTCGCTTACGTTGAGCCGTACACCGGCGTAGCTCGAACAGAGTGATAACATGACTGGAGTAAGTCGGCCACACGACAGCGGATTCTCAGATCTCATGTTTCGGGGACGCACTCTTACATGTAACATAAGTATTGATGTGCATCGAGGGGGAAGCACTGATCCAGCAATTCGAGGTATTCAAGCGCGAGAGAGAGTTGCGAGAGAGGCTGGTTCGGAATTCGCAAGATGATCCTCTGCTCCGGCGCTAGAATCGTAATCGTGAATGTCGAGGTCCCCTTCGATGTCGTAGAACATCAGCAATTCAGCTCGCGTATCATTAAATGGCGTGAACACGTCATGTTGTCAGTAGAAGACTTCTCTTCTCTTAAAAAACAGCAACACGACGAGCCAAAAAGGCTTTCGGGTGTCACTCTCCACAAGAGCAGGCCTGTGTTACATCAACGTCCGTTGCTGCCAGGAAAAAACGGGGGAGGGAGAGGGAGCGTCGGAGGGGACCATTAGCCCACGCTATGCCCTCGAGTATCCGAGTCGCTCATCGAGACCGCACAATTACCTCGGCATCTTGTGAGTAACCTTGCGAAGTATGTTTGACTGCGGCCACCGGTTCCTTTCCGCAAGAACAATAAACCCGCAGGGGGACGAAATAAGTAGCCTCCTCATTAATAATGTCAGATCAAAGATCAAAATATTATCAGTCCTTCCGTGCGGAGCCTAGACTTCGTGCAGTCACCTGGGGACAACTCACATGTTTTACAAGTCAGCGGAAAGTGATGGTGGAACGAGCAGCGCACACGACTCGAAACAAGTCAAGATGAAGTCACTAGCTGCAGAGGAGGTGCA